>CAUYQU010068327.1:0-11397 GCA_963574635.1 Cheracebus regulus | reverse complement strand
GCAAGAAGTATTCTAATAACTTCACATGTTTTAATTTCTTTGATCTACACAGCAGCTGTAGGAAGTGGATAATGTTATCATCATCTTCATTTTATAGATTAAACCTCAGGAGTACAGAGAAGTAAAGTAGCCTGTCAAAAGTGCACCTAATTTTTTAAATGACATTAATAACCCCTTAGGAGAGTTGTAGCTCCCTCTGTTTGCCTCCCTGAATTTGTAGCCATAGTGACTAAAACACTGCTTTAAACTCCATGTTTACTGACTCCTGGATGAGGTTTCCCTCTGGAAGGTGAAGATCAGAAATCCCACTGTGATAATGTCACTCTTCAGCTTGTTGAAAATCATTGTAAAATGCACTTGTAGTAAGGCATTGTGACAGCAAGACACATGCCCTGGAGTGGCCCACACCTAAATGATAGATTCTGGAAAACAGCCCAAGTGGAGCGTGTGAGGAGCAGGATATTTGCACTTAGATGAAGCAACTCACTGCTTGCTACAATATTCACAGTTTTTATTCTTACAAATATAATATCCACTGCATTATTTTCCAAGTACTCACGTTTTTATTCACAGAAAATGGTAGAAAGGTCAAAAAACAAAAACAGAGAAAGTCACGCATTATTGCTAAACATCTTTAAAAATTACAGTGAAATAAGAGTATTTTTTCTTTAAGCAAACCCATTATATAAAAGTAAGAATTTATGAAGTAGAATTACAGAGGGTTCAAGGGGGAGGGAGATGAGTATGATAAATATTTTTATGAACACAAAGCCACAATGGACCCAAACTAGATCAGTAAGCGTCAACTCAGTCACATCAACAAAAGAATTTAGTTTATTTCATTTTCATGTTTGTTTTGTAAACTAGAAAGTTGCAGACATTGCATCATTTCAATCACCTTTTTTTTGCATTGATATAGAGAACTCAGTTCTTTATTGCAAGACTAAAAGCATGTGAGTGTGTGTTTACATCTGACTTTCCCTATTTCATTGTTTTTGCCTTATCCTCTTGCCTTGTCAATATCAACCCATATTTCAAGTAATTGTGTGTATATGTGTGTGTGTGTACCACTCAAACCAAAATGCTGCATGAATGCAATGATGACCAGACCAAGGATTTTGTAGTAAAATTGCTCAAGACACAGCCATATATACCTGTGTGTGTGTGTGTGTGTATGTATATGTGTATATGTATACACACACACACACACACACACATACAGAATCTCCCTAAAGTAATAAGTGCCATAACGGTAAGCTACCCATGTGAATTCAGAGGAGGTGTAAATTATTGTTGACAGAGAAGGAGTGAGGGAAAGCGTTTGACCTGTGCCTTGGAAGACAGGTGGGGATTGCTCACATGGAGATGAAGTAAAGGGCATGGGAGGCATGAGAATAAGGGGTAAAGCCCAGGACATTTATGGGAAACAGAAGGCATTCAATTTGGCTGGAGCATAAGGCATAGAAGGGCCAGGGGTTGGGGTTAGAGATTCAAATCATAATTACTACATTCAGTACCAAGAGGGTTTGGAAATTTCAGAAACCTCAGAATGGCCTGGTCAGAACATTTTTCCAGGACAATGACTCTAATAGTATATTAGAAAGATTATAGAGGGCAGAAGGCGTAGAAAAACTATGAGAATACTACTACAATGGTCATGGTGAATGGTAAAGGGATTTTGACTTTAGTAGGATCAGTGTGATACAGTTTCTTAACCTTTATAATCTGTGTAGGAAGAATTTAAAACAGCATTTAACGAAAAATCCTACAAATTCAGGGATATTGGTCATGAGGAAACATGGGTAAGTTTTGCAGTGTCTTACTGAAAGATATTTTCACTGTTTTCTTGACTTTCATATTCATAGGCATAAATTACATTGCAATTACATGACGGCTTCATGAAGGTGTTTTGTCGGTTTTGTTCATCTCTATGTTTCCAGTCTGGTGAATAGCACTGAGTGAACTGTAGATTCAACATTTCTTTTGCATGATGGGATTGCCATATTCTGAAACTTTAATAGTTAAAAACTGAGACTGATAAACAGCCCTTAATGTCAAAACAATGACCCATGAGGAGTCACTAAAATAATCTTTGTAGTTCGGAGCCAATGAGGATTTAATTATTCATGAATTGCTTATTCCCACTTTATCATAGCCGTGAATGATTTTCATATATGTTTAAGGAATTAATAAACAACAATGAAATAAGATTAAAATAAGCACTCAGGTCAAAATCTCTGTTATTTAAATGACTCTGTTTCTTGTTAATTCAATATTAATTTCTAATGTCCTTCTCAGGTGTGATATTCTGTAAATATATGAAACAAATAACAACACAAATACTACTGTGTATTAAGCACTACAAATACAATAATAATAACTACTATTAATTAAGTGCTTGTAAAGGGACAGACCCTCCTCTGAGTATGTGATAAATATCATGTCATTTAATCCACACAATAACCCTATAGCATATGTATGTATAGTTTGTGCATATGTGTGTATGCATAAACACATATATATAACCATATATTGTAAGATCATTTATGTCTGTATTAGTTCATTTTCACTCTGCTGATAAAGACATACCCCAGGCTGGGTAATTTATAAAGAAAATGAGGTTAAATGGGCTCACGGTTCCATGTGGTTGGGGTGGTCTTACAATCATGGTGAAAGGTGAGTCACATCTTACATGGCAGCAGATAAGAGATAATGAGAGCCAAGCAAAACAGGAAACCCCTTATCAAATCATCAGATCTGGTGAAACTGATTCACTACTGTGAGAACAGCATGGGTGAAATGGCCCCCATGATTCAATTATCCCCACCAGGTCCCTGTCACAATTATGGGAGCTACAATTAAGATTTGGGTAGGGACACAGCCAAACCATATCAATGTCTTACACATATATGGTTATATCTATCTAGATAGGTATATCTAAATGACATTAGATACATTTATAGATATATAGATTGACATATCTAGATAGATATGTCTGTCTAGATATAACCATATATGTGTTATGTATGTGTTACATATATGGTTATATATAGTTATATATAGAGAGATATAGTCTAGATAGATAGATAGATATATAGATAGATATAACCATATATGTGTAAGACATTGATATACTTTGGCTATGTCCCCACCATATATGTATATACATATACATACACACACACATGCATACATATATATATATAGGTGTATATATATGTGCATATATATGTATATGTGTATATATATATACACACATATGTATACACCTATATATATGTATGCATGTGTGTGTATGTGTATATATATACATACATATATACACATATGGTTGCATGTAGGGTTCTATTTTAAGAGAAAACTGGCATTTAATGGTGACAGTTAACTTTCTCAAATAAGTGGTCTGTATTAGAACTGAAACTCTTCCTCAAAATCCATCCAAGAGAGAATCTAACATTGACTCAATTGAGCCAGTCAGATAATGATGCAATACATTTTGTCTGTTATCTTTGAAGAGACTTAAAGTTGTGGTATTTGGAGTGCAGATCCCTCACCATCTAGCCGAAATTCTGAGGCATGTGATTAATCCTGGGAGAAGATTTCTAGGCTGTGCCAAACAACTTTGATGCTCTTTATCACGTCAATGCTGAGATTACTATAAGAAATCCTAGTGATTCTGAGGAAGGCTGGTGATTGCACTAGCAGACTATCCAGCTGCACCTGCTCCTGATCTTCCTCTGTGATCTGTGGAGCACGTCCACCTCCAGGCTCTCAGTTAACTCCATCTATTTACCTGGCTTCTGGTGGACTCCAACTCTCTACTCAGGGGGTCTCTTTTTTTGTTTTGACTTTTCAGTTCTCTCCTTACCTTGCTGGAAATCCACCCCAACTAGGGATTTGACGAGCATTCTCATGGAAGTCAGCAAATGTTTGGAGGAACCATAAAAAGTTGGTTTAAAATGTAATTCCTTTGTTAAGGGATACAAAGGGCTTTGGGTCAAATAAAATTGGGAAATATGCAATTAATTACTCCTTTAGAGATATATGAGTCAGCAAAATAAAAACTGAGAAATTCTCTAGTGAAGGAATCTGTTTAATTTTGTTTAAAGAGTTCTCCAAAGTCATTTGACCATTCAACCCTTTGTTCAGAAACACTTCTTGCTAATCTGCTGCCAAGGACACACCTTAGACATGCTGGAGAAATGATGTCCAATGTGCCTCCCAGGTCCTGAGAACCATGCAACTAAAGACAAAAATCAGAGTGAGCCTTCGCATTTACTCATGGAAGGCTGACAATTGTTTGTTGAGAGTCGCTAATGAGATGTTTTATCTTTTTCTAGGACTAGAAGTAAAGTTACATTAGAAAGTACCACATGAGGCTGGGCGCAGTGGCTCACATCTATAATCCCAGCACTTTGGGAGTCCAAGGTGGGAGGATCACAAGGTCAGGAGTTTGAGACCAGCCTGGCCAACATAGTGAAAACCCGCCTCTACTATAAACACACACACACACACACACACACACACACACACACACACACACACACAAATTAGCTGGGTGTGGTGGTGGATACCTGTTATCCCAGCTACTCAGGAGGCTGAGGCAGGAGAATCACTTGAAACAGGGAGGTGGAGGTTGCAGTGAGAGGAGATCACACCACTGCACTCCAGGCTCCAGCCCAGGACAGCCTTGAAGGAAACCAGGACCATTCTCCTAAGCTCAGCTACCATTCTGTTCTCTTCTATTATCTCCTGCCAACATTTCTATATTTGTACAAAGTGGCTATGTATGGAGGGTTTCCTTCAAAAAGTGCCATTTTTCTCCATAGTGCTCCTACAAAAATGTGTCCTATACATATTAATGCATGTTGAACTCAAAGTTCTATACTTTGTGCTTGTACACAATGAAGTTTTGGGGAGAAATAAGAACTTTCTATTTTTTTCCCTTCTTTGAACCATAGTCCCCTAGCTCAGATATGATGGATGAAGGATTTTCATTTCCTTTGCTATGTCTTTTGTTCTTCTACTCTTAGCACACAGGAAAACTCTATGACCAAGTCTGTCAGGTTGCCCTTTGTTCAAGGTGAAGAGAATGGAACATCTTTTTTTTTTTTTTCCTTTTGACTAAGTCAGGTTTTTGAGGACATTGTTTTGTTATAGAGGCAAAAATTTCATGTTCCCATGTTGGATAGCAAAGAATGAACGTGAATGCTTTCTTTCTCTTCTCCTTCCCACTATAACAATTCTAATCCTTTTTCACTACCAGGCTGACAGATAGCTTGAACTGATTAGGAAAAAGGGAAAGTACACAAAACTGCATGAGAGCAAATCTCAGTAAAATGCTGGAAAATCTTACCATCATTACAGTCTACTCCTCAAGTGCTCTATAGGAATTCTCATGGCTTCCTGAGATCCTGGCTTATTTTGTCAGTCCATGTTTCAGATGTTTTATGCCTCATGTGCAAACGAGAGATGCCTCCTGCCTCTGAGTTTTTGCTGACACCAATTCTCCTGCTTAAAATGCCCTTCCATCCTATGTTCAGCACTGCTTTCTCCTATCCACTTAGTATTTCATCCATGAGTTCTTTTCAGGTGGCTCTGGTTGCACTAGCCATTTATTCTACTTGTTTAACTGTACTTAATACTCTGAAGTAATACCTAATTGCACTTATTTTTAACGAGTTGTTCTTCCCCTAGAAACCTCTTGACATCGGAGACCAACTCTTATTCCTCTGTGTATTTCCAATGCATTAACAATGGTTCACTAAATATTTGCTA
Source organism: Cheracebus regulus (assembly GCA_963574635.1). NCBI lineage: Eukaryota > Metazoa > Chordata > Mammalia > Primates > Pitheciidae > Cheracebus > Cheracebus regulus. Next base: position 5,619 of record CAUYQU010068327.1, on the reverse strand, counting down.
AATGAATTAATATAACAAGTACAGATTGTGACAGAAGAGGAATCCTAAATGGTAGAAATCTGTAACATCTTTCTGCCTTTTGACATTTTGGGGCAGTGTCCTGAGCAGTCCCATTGATTAAAAAAAAAAAAAAAGCAACAAAGAGGCTCATGCTGCCAAATACCTACATGCAAACAATCCTTCAGGCCAAGCATGCTCATGGCTGGAGCACATGAACTTGTCTGAACCATTTCAGCCCATCTCTAATGGAAATCTAATGGAAATCATAAATTACAGAAACAGGTCCACAGGTGCTAAAATTTACTACTGTGTTGACTGCTGGCAAGGTCTGAAACTGAAGAACAATGCATGATGTGCTACAAAAATGAAATATTTATTACATTCATATTCTCCCTCAAGCTTTTTTTTTCCTTTTTCTTGGTGGAAAAATAACAAAGCACCGGAATTTCAAGACAAACCAATTTGCACTGGCATTTTTAGAAATTTTGTTAAATAATTCCCTTTAATGGTTCAAAGCTTTTTAGTACAGACACAACTTCATGAATTCTAAATAAACCTTAAAGCCAAAGGGAAAAGGGTAGAAATGTTCTATCTCACAAATTAATCTGCACTTATATCATCACCAGATACTATATACAGTTGCTTTAGCCTCACTGGTTCTTAACCTCTTAGAACCAAATTAGTCATTGAGGAATTGAATGTGCTTGGTTATAAGGCCACCTTAATGAATATAAGAGGCGACAATGTCCTGAACTAGTGCATAAAGAAACATATTTGGCTTGGAACAAGGTCATGGAGAAGGCCCTAAATAAGAACACTGAAAGAAAAAATGTTGAAACACAGGGTTGCAGTGCATAGGGTGGGAGGAAGTTCATGGGATCATTGAAAACTTCATTTCAGTATGCCTTTCTCCACCGCAGGAGTCCAGCCATCACCCATCACCAGCTGAAGCTGGTGTTGTCTTCTTGGCTGAAAATGGATTAAGAAAGAGTTTCCCAAAATGTAGAATGTAGACATAGCAGCTCTAAAAAGTGGTTTAAAATGATATGCCAATAAGAAATTAAATAAATGACAAATTACTAAGTAAATAGCAATTCTCCCTTGAAAGGTCTTTATATCTTTCTGGTTATCTCAAGAAGGAAAGTTTCGTTCAAGTCTCCTTTTCTATACACTTTTCTATACACTCCTTTTCTATTCTTTCCCTTTTGAAACAAATGGAGACCACAGGATCAGAGCCTCAGGTATGCCGAAACATGTAGTTCACATTTAGAAACTTTGCTTTGACATAACTGCATTTTTATGGCTATCTAGTTTTTATTTTAAGTAGTAATAGTTGTTTTCCATTTAATTTATCACACAAGCTTTTAAAAATACATTTAAATATTGTAAAAAATGACTCTATATCCTACATTCTTGCAAACTGTTAAGTAAATAAGAATGTAGCTGATACTGATAGGGCAAAATCATGATTGAACATTGGGGAAAACTGGCTTAATGGATACATCTGTGTCTACTCTCAAGTAAAGGGCAGGAGGCTGTCTGAGAAAGAGCCAGGTAACTGCCTGCAACCTACAAACTGGGAAAAACAGCTGGCCAGGTTCTAATTTCCTGAACTGGGCCAGGATGGAAGATGTAATCAGATCCATGACTTACACCTTAGACCCAAACTCTCAGTTGAGGGTCAGGCTCTTCTAAAGGGCTCAGTTAGCCCTACTGTGAACTGGACCTCAGTGAAATTATTCACAAGCAACAGATGGAAACCACATGGGAAGAGAAAGAATAATAACACTGAGTGTTGGGATTCTGATGGCCCTTTTTACCCCATTAGTTTATATATAACCCTTTCTTAGGATTTTTATAAGTATTCTCCTAAATTATTATTATTATTAATCTCATTTACTTTATTGTCAACACTAGTATACATATATTGGTAAGACAAAGCAGTAAAACTAAAGAAAAATGACTAGGTAGAAAAGTTTTCCCAGGATAGGACATAGAAGATAAGAATGACTAATGAACACTTTATCTCAGCTTAGAAAATCAACATTACCACTCTTTTTTCTTTTGAGATGGAATCTTGACTGTCACCCAGGTTGGAAGGCAATGGTGCAATCTCTGCTCACTGCAACCTCCACCTCCTGGCTTCAAGAGATTCTCCTGCCTCAGCCTCCTGAGTAGCTGGGACTATAGGTGTGCACCACCAAACCTGGCCAATTTGTGTATTTAATAGAGATGGGGTTTCACTATGTTGGCCAGGTTGGTGTTGAACTCCTGACCTCAAGTGATCCACCAGCCTCAGCCTCCCAAAGTGCAATGATTACAGGCATGAGCACTGCGCCATGCCTAACATTACTCTTATACCTTGAGGGACCTATAGATTGTGGAGGAGGAAGTTCTGGAAAGTCAGATACTTGCCCATTGAAACTAACACTTGAATAAAAAAAGGAGAGGTACAGATGGAATTTTTTATATTCTGTCCACATGATATCCCACAAGTAAATGTGGTTAGGGAATTGCTTTTTCAAAGCAATGGTCAATATTAAAAATGACTTTGAGCTCTGAAAAAATTCAAGACTAAAATGAGGAATAATGCTAATACTTTTAAAATAATATATTGCCTAAACATTAGACATTACTAATACATTATGTAATGCTAGAAAAAGAAAAATCTCCAGAGAAAAATAAAGCTTGACCATTTGAAATAAATAAAGTCAATCTAAAATGGACATACAAACCCTTGTAAAGATAATCTTCAATGGGAAAATAAACTCTTCTATATACAGAAGACCACCTAAATGACTTGAGGCAGCAAAAATGAGTGAAAGAATATTCCAGCAATATATTCATTCTACAAATTTTAGTTTGACTATGAGATTGACTTGTAGATACCAGTGAAAAAAAATTGAGAAATGTAGACAAATTTTCCAAAATTTAAGGATGAGTTTATGGCCATGGATAAGAGAAGTCAATTAACAGACTCCAGAGCCATTTGCTATGTCCAAATAATGACAGCCATCTGATGCTCTGTCTTTCATATTGACACAAAGGAGAGGTCTCTGAAAGCCTTTACATTAAATGCAGTCTCCTCAACAATGCCTTCCTGTTCACAATCTTCTGTCATACCCTCCCACACTAATTTTCCCTTGGTTATGTGTCTTGTGCCAATGGAACAGAAGCAAATTTCATATAAACAGAGTCATCAAAAGTACTTCCTCATTCCTACTCTTTTTGGTCTTCTGCAGTTGTCATGCAGACAAATCTAGTCTATCTTGATAAAAGGATGTGATAGACAAGTGGAGAATACTTGAATCATTGCAGTTGAGGCCAACATAAACTAGCTGTCCCTGACGTCTAGCTGACCATGGACAAATGGAGCTCAAATGAGTACCTTCCAGATTACTGGAACTACCCAGCTTACCTGAAGTCTCATGAGAAGTAATAGATGGTTATTGTTGTAAGCCAATAAGGTTTTGTGTGGTTTGTTACAGCATTCCTGTGCCAATAGATAGGAAACATCAATGCCAACGCATTACTTTGTTCACAATGATCTAAAATATGATTTTGTAAATTCTAAAGATTCTAGAATAATGAAAATTTACAGTGAAGAGGTGCTTACAACATAATCTCATCATGAAACAGATTCATTTAAAACACCCGACCTCAAGAATCATGACTTCCATTTTCCTTCCTCTAATCTGTTCTAAGCTGCCCTTAAGAACTTCAAAGTCTCAAGTCCTATTGACTCTAATTTCAGTATCCTTGGTTGTTCAGTTACTTTTCCTTTAACTGCTTTCAGATCCTAAACACCTCATTTCTGGTTTCTGTAAAAAACCCTCAAATTGTAATCACTGAAATATTAGACATTACTAATAGATTATTTAATGGTAGAAGAAAAATCTGAAGGGTTTCACACATTAGCCCTTGTAAAGATAATCTTTAATGAGAAAAGAAACTTGTATATACAGAACTCCTACATGTATCCTACATTATAGAATAGTTTTTCTATTATAACAGTATTGTCATGATAACTCTATGTACAAAAATCATTGATGAGTCTCTATTTTTCTACAGGATCAAGACAGATTTTGAAACAACCTGCATTTCTAGAATTCTCTTCTCAAGACCTATACCAAAATCCAGAACTGTGATACAATCAAATAAAGCAAAACTGCATAGGAGCCAATGGTGGTTTAGAGTCATCTGTCTCTCTATATTCCCCAGTCCAAACCATTTTTTACCTACACATTACCACCCATATTAGTCTATTTCCATACTGCCGATAAAGACATACCCAAGACTGAATAATTTATACAGGAAAATGGGTTTAATGGACTTACAGTTCTATGTGGCTGGGGAGGCACCACAGTCATAACAGAAGGGAAGGAGGAACAAGTCACCTCTTACATGGAAGGCAACAGGCAAAAAGAGAGCTTGTGCAGGGAAACTTCCATTTTTAAAACCATCTGATCTCATGAGACCCATTCACTATCACAAGAACAGCTCAAGAGAGACCCACCCCCATGATTCAGTCATCTCCCCCTGGGTCCCTCCCACAACATGTGGGAATTATGGGAGCTACAAGATGAGATTTGGGTTGGGACACAGAGCCAACCATAATCACTTCCTTCACCCAGGTGTGCTCATTAGCATTTGTCTCAACCCCCAGGACACCTTGGTAATCCTGCTACTTCTAATCTTACTCTAAATTGTATCTATTTATAGAACTATGCTAGAGCCATCATGTTGTACAGATACAAAGGGCTACACTTATTCTATAATGCATGGAAATAGCATCCCATGAAATTGTTTAATGATGGTGGTACTGAAATTTCCATTATATTATGAAGTTTGTTCATATTCTTAACATTTTCATGGAACTGTCATCTACACACTATGGCATAGGTTTGGCTTCATGTTTATGATGGATGTCACAGAACAAATATTCTGTTAGTAATTTTCTTTGCATCTACCTGGTTGTTGCTTCCTGATTAGTTCTTTTAGGATGCTGCTCTCCCATCACCCTTGTCCAAAGTGTTTTCAAATTAATGAAAATATTTAATGCTTGAATTCATTATTGAAAATGCAATTATGGAGTGAAAGCGCAGAGAACGAGTGGACGCCGCACTTTCCGACGAATTTTTGTTGCCCACAGACCGGGAGATTCCCGGCAGAGGAGCCACACGGGTTGCCAGCGCGACTCGTTTGGCTGGCGCGGCTGTTTTGCCGGTGCCCCAGCGCGGCGCTTCCCAGTGCGGAGTGTACGGGACGGACGGGCTCGGCTGGTCCCATCCCCACAAGGAAAACAGCAATTTGAAGCGCTGCAGACTGAGAGTCTCACAGCAAGCACAGCGAACCCGGGAAGATCCGGCTCTGTGGGGAAGGGGCGTCCGCCAAAGGAAAACTAAGAAACAGAAAAACTTCATCACCGGGCGGGGAGAGATCCAAGATGGCTGCGTAGCAGCAGCTCAGGATTGTAGCTCCCAGTGAAAGCGCAGAGAGCAAGTGGATGCCGCAATTGCAGGCGAATTTTTGATGCCCACAGACTGGGAGATTCCCAGAGAAGGAGCCACACGGGTCGCCAGCGCAATTCTTTTGGCCGGCGCAGCGCTTCTTGGTGCG
>CAUYQU010068322.1:0-56168 GCA_963574635.1 Cheracebus regulus | reverse complement strand
GTGCCTTGGGGTTGCTCTTCTTGAGGAATATCTTTGTGGTGTTCTCTGTATTTCCTGGACTTGAATATTGGCCTGCCTTGCTAGGTTGGGGAAGTTTTTCTGGATAATATCCTGAAGAGTATTTTCCAGCTTGGATTCATTGTCTTCTTCACATTCAGGTACACCTATCAAATGTAGATTAGGTCCTTTCACATAGTCCCATATTTCTTGGAGATTTTGTTCGTTCCTTTTTACCCTTTTTTCTCTAATCTTGCCTTCTCGTTTTATTTCATTGAGTTGATCTTCGACCTCTGATATCCTTTCTTCTGCTTGGTCAATTTGGCTGTTGAAACTTGTGCATGCTTCGTGAAGTTCTTGTGTTGTGTTTTTCAGCTCCAACAATTCACTTATATTCCTCTCTAAGTTGTCCACTCTCATTAGCATTTCGTCAAATCTTTTTTCAAGGTTCTTAGTTTCTTTGCATTGGGTTAGAAGATGTTCTTTTAGCTCACAGAAGTTTCTTATTATACATCTTCTGAAGCCTGATTCTGTCAGTTCATCATACTCATTCTCCATCAGGCCTTGTTCCCTTGCTAAGGAGGAGCTGCGATCCCCTGTAGGAGGAGAGGCATTCTGATTTCGGGTGTTCTCAGCCTTTTTGCACTGGTTTCTTCCCATCTTTGTGGATTTATCTACCTGTCATCTTTGTAATTGCCAACTTTCAGATTGGGTCTCTGAGTGGACGTCCGGCTTGTTGGTGATGAAGTGTTTTCTGTTTCTTAGTTTTCCTTTGGTGGACGCCCTTTCCCCATAGAGCTGGACCCTCTCAGGTTCAGCTGTGCTTGCTGTGAAACTCTCAGTCTTCAGCGCTTCCAACTGCTGTTCTCCTTGTGGGGATGGGACCAGCCAAGCCCGACTAAAAGGGCACCCAGTCCTGTATACTCCGCACCGAGAAGTGCCACGCCGGGGCACTGGCAAAACAGCCACACCAGCCAAAAGAGTCGCACTGGCGACCTGTGGTGCTCCTCCGCCGGGAATCTCCTGGTCTGTGGGCAACAAAAATTCGTCTGAAAGTGCGGTGTCCACTTGCTCTCTGCACTTTCACTGACAGCTACAATCCTGAGCTGCTGCTAATCGGCCATCTTGGATCTCTCTCCACCAGTCTCTTATAAGAAATACCCCACTATATGCCATTCTTACATTAAATAATGCTTCTTCCCTAAAAGTATACTTTGTGCTAGGCATGGTGACTCACATCTGTAAGTCCAACACTTGGGGAGATGGAGGTGGGAGGACTGCTTGAGACCAAGAGTTCAAGATGAGCTTGTGAAATATAGCAAGACTGTCTCTATAACAACAACAACAAAATTAACTGGGTATGGTGGGGTGCACCTGTATACCAGCTACTGGAGAGGCTTAGGCGAGAGGCCCGCTTGAGCCCAGGAGTTCAAGACTGCAGTGAGCTATCACACCACCACACTCCACTCTGGGCAAGACTCTGTTTCTTTGAAGAAAAAAAAGTTAAAACAAGGAGATTACTTTATAATGTGTCAGATTAAGATGACTAACTTACCAGGTAATCAAGAATGTGTTAAGTAACAGACATTTCCAATCACCAGTGGAGTTATTCAAATTTGTACAAATAGACAAAACCACTTGATATGCCTCAACCAGGCATTTTTAACAATTCTGAAAAATTTCACCTATTTTGGATTGTTTTCTCCTATAACTCTTAAAGCAATTAAAACTATACCTATCATCAATAAATTAAATTAAATTTTTGTAATTTAAAAATTAGCAGACATAAATATATGTACTTCATGTGGTTTTTTTAAATACTTGTTTTTCTGAAACACTGAAGAATAAATTGGAGATATAATGCTTCCTGATCCCAAAATATGTCAACACGGATCTGTTAACAACAAGGACCTTGTGTTACAGAACCACAGTATGGCTATCAAACTCAGGGAATTTGATATTATCCAATCTGCAGTCCATATTTGGATTTCATCAATTGCACCAACAATGTCACTTCTAGCTATGTCTGATTTCTCCTCTTCTTCCTCATATGAAAATATCACATACGTACAATAAGCACTAAAACAGGATGTATATACCACTGAAGTAAAAGCAGTATTCTTCTGCATATAGTATGAGAAATACAAAATGCATCAACTGTAAAGTCAGAAAATCAATATTGCCTGGGGAGTTTTCTTGCCATGTTCCTCAATAAATACATTTAAAAGAAAGAATTCTGAGGCTCTAATAGGAATCCCATATACTCAGTGCTTAAAGAAAATAAACATGAATCAATACATACTTCATCCTTGAGCAAACTTGAATTCAAAAAACATTCACTGAATACTTACTATGCAGGCAGCACTCTGCAATACTGTGGGAGATACAAGTGGAATAAGACATAATATTTGCCCTGTAGGAGCTTAAAATCCAGTTGTTCACATAAAATTAGGGATAGTGAGTTCATGGTTATATATAGATGATCCAGTTGAAGATGATCTTCAAATAGAAAACAAACTATTTGAAGATATCGATCTGACTAGAGCACCATGAAATGGAAAAGCAGCTTAGTTTTGAGCCCTTACATTAAAATGCTTCATTAAGAATTCAATTTCTCTTCTCAACAAATCTAATCAGATGACATCATCATCTACATGAGATCCTAGTAGGACAATGAGTCCACTCAGTATATGCTATTTTCTAGTAAGTTCATCTTAGAACGAGGTAAAAGGGAGCTGTGTTCTTGATTCTTCTAATACTTAAAACAAAACACAACAAAGCAAAAAGCTACCCAAACAAAAATCATCTTCTAAAGTTACATTAACTACTTAGCTCTTTTAAGAAAAAATAAATAATTATTCCTTAAATATACCCTTAAATAAAACTTTATCTTAAATGATTTAAAAGTGAAAATACTAAGACCATTTCTTACTTGGATCTAATCGCATGTCTTTTTACTTTTCTCTACTTCATTCTCTCTAGTCTAGGACACAGACTATAGAATTCAAAGTTTACTGAAAAGGAAAAATTGAATGAGAAAGTAAATTGAATGAGAATGGAGAAATCGCTTGAGGCTGAACGCAGTAGCTCATGCCTGTAATCTCAGCACTTTGGGAGTCCAAGGTAGGTGGATCACATGAGGTCAGGAGTTGGAGATCAGCCTAGCCAACACGATGAAACCCTCTAATAAAAAAAAAAAAAATACAAAAACTAACTAGGTGTGGTGGCAGGTGCCTATAATCCCAGCTACTCAGGAGGCTGAGGCAGGAGAACTGCTTGAAACTGGGAGGTGGAGGTTGCAGTAAGCTGAAATTGCACCACTGCACTCCAGCCTAGGCAACAAGACCAAAACTCCATCACAAAAAAAAATCACGGCCCCCTTTTAAAAGCTTTTAATTTTCTGGTACAAGGGGTAAAAAATGCCAAATTTGCAACATGTTATATATAAATGTATCATGTTTGACACTCTCTTGAGGACCAAAAAAAGTCTGAATAGACAGAAACAGATAAACCTGATAGATGGTTCTGATGCTACTTGATAAAACCTCTAAAAGGTTATAGTAATAAAACCTCCTTAAGTGTTAAAAGCCTACTACATATAAAGTTAAAACTGAAGCATATCAAAAACAATTCATTCTTTAAAGCTCTTACCACAATCATTTCTGAAGGCTCTAATACAAGACAATCACATCCTCTTTTTCCTCCAAACTGCTTACCAAAACTATAAAAACAGAAAAACAATTTCTTTAGCAAAGGTTATAAATAAAATATATCAATATAGGAAAAAAAAAACAACAAAAAAACCCCTGAGATGTTAGCCAAGAAATTCTGATCTTGTCACTTATATTAAGATTTTTTTAAAAAGAAAAAACAAAAAAGCAAGAAACCTTTTTTCTTAATTGTCCAGATATAACAGATCTCAATACTGTATGAAAATTCTTTTTAAACTTCTGCCTTTAACTAGTCCCTAAAATTAGTTATAAAAGATACCTGTTTAATCTTAAATTTTTAACATCTGTCAATGTGTTGAACAAAGAAAAAAATAAACCTAATAAAAACCTAATAACAGTGATAACACAATTAGCCAATGTTTTATAAAAGTAAATTATTATCATCTTTTGAGAGCAGTATTAAGACAATAGATATCAAAAATAAAAAACCTTAAAAAATATTCACACTTAAGTAGTCTCTTGGTATTGATTCCGGGATTCAATTCCGGAATCCCCAAAGATATAAAAATCTACCAATGCTGAAGTGCCTAACATAAAATGGTATAGTATTTGTATATAACCTATGTACATCCATATGCTTTAAATCATCCTGAGATTTTTAATATACCTACTGCAGAGAAAGTGCTACATAAATAGTTGTTATACTTTGTTGTTTAGGAAATAACCACATGTAAAACAAGTCTTTATATGCTTAGTAGAGATGCAATCATTTGTTTTTTTTTTCTCCAGGATCAGCAGTTGCTTGAATTAACGAATGTGAAACCCACAGATATTAAGTGCCAACTATACATAAAGATATGCAGTTAGATACAAAGATGACTTATTAAAACAAAGGACTGGAGTCACAGCTCTTTGGGAAAAAACTAAAGCTGGATCAATACTAAAAATGTATTTTTATATTCTTGGTCTGAGAAAGATTTCTCAGCATAACAAAAAAGAAAGCAACCACAGAGAAAAAGATAAGTTTTCATTTTAAAGATAAACTGAATTTTTGAAATGGAGAATAAAAAAAAAAATCCTGTCAAATACACCAAGACAGAAATGACTTACAAATGAAACATGTATAGTGCACTTAAAATAATGGTACAGTAACTAAAAATACCGTATTTGAAAGTTTAGTGCCAGTATCAGTGAGCAAAGAAAATATATAAATAGTACTCCAAAATAATCAAAGGAGGGAAAAAATTAATCATTCAAGCAAAAGATAAAATACCAAATGAAATATAATAAATAAATAAGTCATTTATAAAGAAAATTATACAACCTTATTGACGGACTAGAAACAACGCTTAAAGTAACATAGCACATACCATTACGGGAAGGCACAATATTTACAAATGTCAATTTCCCAAAGTATAAGGTTCTGTACAAACAATAGTTAATAAAGTTCTAATCAAAATCCAAACAAAATAACTTTTGAACATAGCCAAAAAATTATTCATGTTTTTTCTTTTCTTTTTCTTTTCTTTCTTTCTTTTTTTTTTTTTTGAGACAGGATCTCACTCTGTGATCACCCAGGCTACAGTACAGTGGTGCAATCACAGCTCATTTTAGGCTCAATGTCCCTGAGCTCGGGTGATCTTCTCCTATCAGCCCCGAGAAGCTGGGGCTACAGGTATGCACTACCAGGCCCAGCTAATTCTTTAAATTTTTTGGTAGAGACAGGGGTTTTGTCATGTTGCCTACACTGGTCTTGAATTCCTGGGATCAACCAATCCACCCACGCTGGCCTCCCAATGTCCTAGGATTACAAGTGTCAGCCAGTGCACCAGGCCTCACGTTTTTTTCTTGAGCAGAAGATCTTTATCTTTTGCTTCCTGAAATTCCTGTATCACCTAATACATTTAAAAAAGGAAATCTGTAAAAATTTGCTTTCATGCAAGATGGAATAACAGGCCACTGGATTTACTCTCCCACCTGAGGACAAAAACAGAAAACAAGACAAAATATATAAAACAACAATTTCAAGACACCGAAAAGAAGGCAGGACAGGGCTGCAATTCCTGAGAGGAAACAAGAAAACCAAGATAATTCCTGCAATATGCCATTTTACCACCTACAGGCAAGTTCTGGTCTGCAATGCAAGAATACAAAAGCCCAACACAGCCTGAAAATTTTGCTGAGTTGAAAAGAGTTTTAGGGTGTGGATGACAGGGAAAAGATGCTTAGAATTTGCAATGCAGTGCTCCTGAAAAGAGGGAGCAGCAAAGAGCAAGCAACAGAGAGAACAAGACTGTGCACAAGAATATGCATGAGCATGTGTGTGTGCATATATGCTTTGGAGAAAGGTCCTCCTGAGTCTCTGAGTGAGTACTGTGGATATGTGTGAACAAACCTAAGAGTCACAGTGGAAAGACGACATAATACATGGGGCCCTGGGTAGGGTCCTCACAAATGTATTTCCTTAGTAACATAATAAAATAGTACTAAAGTGTTGAATTTGCACATATACATTTAAAAGATAAACCTCAAAACAATCAAATAGATTCCAGTTAGCTAGACTGTATGTTAGAACAAAATCCAATACCACCCAAAAAGATGCACAAGTTAGAACCCAGTGACATAAAATTCACAATGACATCAACAAAGAAACAAACAACAACAAAGACCAGGCATCCAAAGGAACAGGAAAACATAATCCATAATCAAGAGAAAAAACAATCAATAAAAATAGACTGAGAACTATCATAAGTAGGGAAATCAACAGACAATAACAGCTATTTCTATGTATGTTTCATAATGTTCAAGAAAGCAAAGATAAATATGAACACAATAGAGAGTAAAGCAGAAGATATAAAAAAGACCTAATGCAATATTCTATCAAATCACATATACAGACACGTAAGGTCTGTTTGTTCCATTTATCAGTAATGTTAAAATTGGTAGCTTCAGACAGTGTCAACTTGATCCACCGTTTATAAACTTTCCCCTTAATTTTTCATTATTAGTTTTAGCATTTTTTATCAGTAAGTAGACTGAAAGTGTTATTAGGCCAATTAAAATACGTGTTTGTTTTGATCATTCCTTCTGAATTCATTAGCTGGGGAGGGGGGCACTAATATAAAGAAAAACTCTCAACTATTTGAGTTCCTGGAATTACTGTTTATGTAAAGTGAATTCACTGTATATAAAGTGAAACCTATAAAAAAGCTTCAGAAATATATTAATTTATCAAGACTGAAGAATATAGACTCAATACCCAAAGATTAATTATTTTATTGTATATTGGCAGAAATTTAAAAAATCTTTTGACTCCATTAAAAATAGAATAAAAATGCTGATTTATCAAAATACATACAAGACTTCTACAAAGCTACAAATTTAAAAACTGAAGCATTGCTGAGAAAAACTGAAGAAGACCTGATTAAAAAGAGATACATCTTGTTTATGGATTAAAATGACAATTCTCTCCGATGTGTTCTACAGATTCAATAAATAGAATCACAATAAAAATCCCAGAAAGTCATCTTGGAAGACTGACATAATGACCCTAAAATTTACATGGAAATGTAAAGAGTCTAAAATAGTTAAAACAACTTTGGAAAATAAGAACAAAGTTGAAATATTTATAATATCGGATTCTGACATACTATTAAAGCTAGAGTACTGAAGATAATGTGGTATTTAATCAACTTACAGATCAATAAAACAGAATAAAGAGAACAAAAAGAGACCCATACATAGATGTTCAACTGATTTTTCGCAAAGGTACCAAAGGAATTCAATGGGGAAAGATAATCTTTCCTATAAATGGTGGAGAACAACCAGAAGAAACAAAGGCAGTGGGGGATGAAGTTCTTAACACAACACCATAAACAAAAATTAATTACAAGTGGATGAGAGCCAGGCATAGTGGTTCACACCTGTAACCCCAGCACTTTGGGAGGCATAGGCTGGCAAAAGCTTGAGCTCAGGGAGTTTGAGATCAGCCTGGCCAACATGGCAAAACCTCATTTCTAAAAAAAAATACAAAAGTTAGACAGGCGTGATGGTATACCCCTGTAGTCCCAGTTACTCAGGAGGCTGAGGCAGGAGGATCACTTGTGCATGGGAGGTCCAGGCTGCATTGAGTCATGAGCATACCACTGCACTCCAGCCTGGGTGATAGAATGAGACTGTCTCAAAACAGGAGGAAAAAAAAAAAAGAATCAGAAATATAAATTTAAAAATTAAAACTAAAATACAGTAATAATAAAATTTTTGTACATGTCCTATATCAGAAAGTTCCCTTTTGTATGTCTAGTTTGTTCAAATACTTTATTCCAAATGAGTTTTAGATTTTTCTCAGATGTGTTTTTTTCCTATATTTATTGAAAGATTCATGTGGTTTTTACCTATTATTTTATTAATACAGTATACTGGATTAATTGACTTACAAATGCCAAACCAATCTTCCATTCCTGAGATAATCCCAACTTGGTCATGATATAAAGTACGTTATAAATATGTATCAGGATTGTGTTTCCTGTTATTTTGTTAACAATTTCTGCATGTATATTCATGAGGAACAATAATCTGGAATTTCCTTGAGATCTTTGCCTAGTATTGGTAGCAGTAATACTGGACACATAGAAATGAGCTGAAAACATTTTCTCTACCCTTACCCTATACAAACTCTTTTGGAATATATGTAATAATGCTTCTTATGTTTGAAAACATTCAGTAGTAAAGTTATCTGGGCCTAGACTTCTTTTTGCACTCAAAAGTTTCTATTTCTTTTTGAGCCTTTTTTTTTTTGTAATGTATGTCTTTGCAAGACTTGCCCAATTTATTGATATGAAGTTGTTCACAAAATTCCTTTCAGTGCCAAGTGTGGTGGCTCATGCTTATAATCCCAGCACTTTGGGAGGCTGAGGCAGGTGCATCACCTGATGTCAGGAGTTGAAGACCAGCATGGCCAACATGGTGAAACCACATCTCTACTAAAAATAAAAAAATTGGGAACGGATCCAAGATGGCTGATTAGGAGCAGCTCAGGATTGCAGCTCCCAGAAAAAGAGCGGAGGGTGAGTGGACACCACATTTCCAGACGGATTTTTATTGCCCACAGACCAGAAGATTCCCAGGCGGAGGAGCCCATGGGTCGCCAGCGCGGCTGTTTCGGCCTGCACGGCTCTTTCGGCTAGCGCCCCAGCGCGGCTGTTCCAGCCTGCGTGGCTGTCTTGGCCGGCACCCCAGCATGGCGGTTCTCCGCGGGCACCGTTTTAGCTGGCAATTGGAGCTACGGGAAGACAGAGTCACCCATTCAACTGATAGAAAAAGGGATTGAAACAGGGAACCAGGCCAGGAGAGTCCTGGGCAAAAATGCAACATGAATCTCAGTGCAGCTGTTTCAGCCAGGGCAGGTGCAGTGGGTTGCCACAAGGGAAATCGCACAGATCCCGGCGCCTTTTCCACAGGCGACTGGAACACCTGGGAGACAGGCGACTGGAACACCTGGGGGACAGTCAACTGTTCACTCTGACGCAGGCAGCCAGGTGATCAGGTTCAGCTGGTCCCACCCCTACAAAAAAACAGCAATCTGAAACACTCTGGATTGAGAATTTCACAGCAAGCACAGAGGAACCCGGGACGGTCCAGCTCTGTGGGGAAGGGGCATCTGCCATTACCGAGGCAGTCCACCACTACGGAGGTAGTCCGCCATTGCTGAGGCAGCCTGCCATTGCCAAGGCAGCCTGCCATTACAGAGAGAGTCTGCCATTATAGAGGTGGGCCGCCATGGCCAAGGCAGTTCTAACTATATCCGTATAAACAGGACTGCAGGGAAGTTCACACGGCAGCTGGGTGGAGCCCACAGCTGCTCAGCAAAGCCTCTGTAGGCAGACAGTGACTAGGCTGCCTCCTGGCAGGGCAGGGCAGCCCTGAAAAAATGCAGCAGGACAACTCATAGAAAAAGCCCTGAATCCCTGAGACAGAGCACCTGGGAAAAAAAAAGAGGGTTTATGAGTTTTGCTGCAGCAGACTTAATCGTACCTGCTCAGCAGCTCTGAATGAACAATGGAGCTCAGCACAGCACGTGAGTTCCTATAATGGACAGACCGTCGCCTCAAGCAGCTCCCTGACCCCCATATATCCAAAGAGTCACCTCATAAAGGAGGGCTCAGACTGAACCTGGCGGGTATCCTTCTGGGACAAAGATACCAGAAGAAACTGGCAGCAACCCTTACTGTTCTGCAGCAGCTGCAGGTGATCCCCAGGCAAGCAGGGCCTGGAGTGGACCTCAGCAGTCCTACAGTATAGGGGCTAGAACGTTAGAAGGAAAACAAAGAAACAGAAAGAAATAACCATCATCAACAAACCGGTTGTCCACTCAAGAGACCCAATCTGAAAGTTAACAACTACAAAGAGGACAGGTGGATAAATACGCAAAGATGGGAAGAAACCAGTGCAAAAAGGATGAACACACCCGAAACCAGAATGTTTCTCCTCCTACAAGTGATCACAACTCCACAGCAGCAAGGGAACAAGGCTGGATGGAGAATGAGTGCAAAGAATTGATATAATCAGGCCTCAGAGGTTGAGTAATAAAAAACTTCTCTGAGCTAAAAGAACATGTTCTAACCCAATGCAGAGAAACTAAGAACCTTGAAAAAAGATCTGATGTAATGCTAACGAGAATAAACAACTTAGAGAGGAATATAAGTGAAGTGATGGAGATGAAAAACACAACACGAGTGCTTCGCGAAGCATGCACCAGTTTCAAAAGCCGAACTGACCAAGCAGAAGAAAGGATATCAGAGGTCAAAGATCAACTCAATGAAATAAAACGAGAAGGCAAGATTACAGAAAAAGGGGTAACAAGGAATGACCAAAGTCTTCAAGAAATATGGGACTTCGTGAAAAGACCTAATCTACGTTTGATAAGTGTACCTGAATGTCACGGAGTGGATGAATCCAAGTTGGAAAATACTCTTCAGGATAATATCCAGGAAAACTTCCCCAACTTAACAAGGCAGGCCAATATTCAAGTCCAGGAAATACAGAGAACACCACAAAGATATTCCTCAAGAAGAGCAACCCCAAGGCACATAATTGTCAGATTCACCAGGGATGAAATCAAGGAGAAAATACTAAGGGCAGCCAGACAGAAAGGTCAGGTGACCCACAAAGGGAAGCCCATCAGACTCACAGCATATCTCTCAGCAGAAACCCTACAAGCCAGAAGAGAGTGGGGGCCAACATTCAACATCCTTAAAGAAAAGAACTTTCAACTCAGAATTTCATATCCAGCCAAACTAAGCTTCATAAGTGAAGAAAAAATAAAATCCTTCCCAAACAAGCAAGTATTAAGAGATTTCATCGCCACCAGGCCTGCTTTACAAGAGCTCCTGAAAGAGGCACTAAACATAGAAAGAAACAACCAGTATCAGCCACTCCAAAAACATACCAAATGGTAAAGAGCATCAACACAATGAAGAAACTGCCTCAACTAATGGGCAAAACAGCCAGCTAGCATCAAAATGGCAGGATAAAATTCACACATAGCAATATTAACCCTAAATGTAAATGGGCTAAACGCCCCAATCAAAAGACACAGACTGGCAAATTGGATAAAAAGCCAAAACCCATCAGTATGCTGTATCCAGGAAACCCATTTCACATGCAAGGATACGCATAGGCTCAAAATAAAGGGATGGAGGAAGATTTACCAAGCAAATGGAGAGCAAAAAAAAAGCAGGAGTTGCAATTCTCTTCTCTGATAAAATAGACTTCAAACCAACAAAGATCAAAAGAGACAAGGACATTACATAATGGTAAAAGGATCAATGCAACAAGAAGAGCTAATGATCCTAAATATACACACAGCCAATACAGGAGCACCCAGATACATAAAGCAAGTTCTCAATGACTTACAAAGTGACTTAGACTCCCACACAATAATAGTGGGAGACTTTAACACCCCACCGTCAATATTAGACAGATCAACGAGATAGAGAATTAACAAGGATATCCAGCACTTGAACTCAGATCTGGACCAAGTGGACTTAATAGACATCTACAGAAATCTTCACCCGAAATCCACAGAATATACATTCTTCTCAACACCACATGGCACCTACTCTAAAATTGACCACATAATTGGAAGTAAATCACTCCTCAGCAAATGCAAAGGAGGTAGCTGTTCTACCCTTTACTGCAGAGTTTTGAACAATAGGCAGGGACATCCTTCTTCCCTAACAAGGAACCACCATTCAAAAATGAGGAACATACTTTCAGTGTTAAACTTGGCTAATAAAGTCTCTAACAACAGAGGGTCAGCATTATTATGCAGTTAGTAAAAGCTACACTGAATTCCTACCTCTACTTTGCTTTTTCCAATGGCTTTTCAGTGGGCTTACTCCCCATCCCACATGATAGGAGTAGGGAATAAGCAAGATGTAAAGGTCATGAGATCCTGTACCACACACTCTCTGCCAAGAAAGCCACTAATGTTTCAGTATCCTTCAAAAGGGTATCTGATTCTTTCAAGGGACATTGTGAATTAAAAAAAAAAAAAAACTTTCAAAATAAGTGTATTACCACAGTAATATGAGCCAGTACCATATCAGACTGTTTATATACATTATCTTATTCAACTGTCACAGCAATGAGATGTAAGTAATGTGATCACTGCTCCAGCAGTGAGAA
Source organism: Cheracebus regulus (assembly GCA_963574635.1). Classification (NCBI taxonomy): domain Eukaryota; kingdom Metazoa; phylum Chordata; class Mammalia; order Primates; family Pitheciidae; genus Cheracebus; species Cheracebus regulus. The sequence goes on along the minus strand of CAUYQU010068322.1, from coordinate 43,812 downwards.
AACTGAGGTACCAAGAAATGAAGTGACTCGCCAAGGTGCCCTGCTTACAAATGGCAGAGCCAGGATTTGAACCAACAGAACTCACAAGTGGCGGGATGAGCATGGTGTGTGTGCATGTGTGCACATGAAGAGGGCTAGAGAAGACCACTTAGGTTAATATTTTATCGGCGACCATTTATTTTACATTTAAGTAAGGGTTAAATAAGTGTTAGGTCAGAACATCGGCAGCAGCATTTAGATCCACTAGACTATATTCAGCTCAGTGCCTGAAATAGGTGGTACTCTCTAAGTGCTGATCTTAGGCTGAGGGAAAGTAAGAGTGTGGTTGCTTAAGATTACAGATTTTAAAGCATAATAGATTTGGGTTCAAATCCTGGTTCTGACACTTGGATGACTTTTGTCAGTGTACTTTTATTGACAGGAATCATTATCCCCATTTTCTAGTTGGAATCTTATTCTCTCAGAGCCTTATTGTTCCAACTAGAAAATGGGAATAATAATTACTGTTTCAAAGGACTGTTGTCAGAATCAAGCAAGAAAGTGTTCTAAAGAGATTAAAGAGAGGTACTATTGGCACATCCACAGGTTGTCACAGCCGACAGTGTCACGTAGGCTTTCCACCTTCCATGAAACCTCCCCACTACTACACATTGATACTTCCTTTCTCTGAACCAGGGACGGCCTGTGGGTTTTGGATAATTATGCATTGTTTTGCATTTCATGTTACTGCTTTGAGTTGGACATGTTTTGCCCAACAAAAATGTAAGCTCTAATATCGGCAGAAATCACATCTATCTATATAGTTTCCATTATATTTGCATAATACCATTGATCCATCCACTAATATGTTCATTCTTTCATTAAACAAATAGTTCCTGAGCACCTATAATATTGCAGACATTGTTTCAGGCACTAGCAGCGGAGCAATGAGCAAAACCTGCAGAGCCCTGGACTTCACAGGGTTTTCTGTAGAGTGGGAAGCACCCTGATCCAACCGTAATGCTATGGTTATAAATTGCATGGAGTGTTTTTGTAGAAAAAGGACCCCCAGGTCTTTTATGATATAATTTAGATTGGGAGAGAAGGTGGGGGAGGCATTCTTGAAGACCTGACACTTAAGTAGAATTTACAGGGATGACTAGTCAAATAAAGAGTGAGGGAAGAACACCACACAGAGGGCGCAGCCCATGTTAAAAGTCTTAGGGGGAAGCAACTCTGTACTTTGATGCATGTGACACAGCCATGTGAGAGGTGAGGCTGGAGAAGGAAGGGCGGGTGGAGGGTATATTGTATTCTAAGTGCAGTGGGAAGCTTTTCAACAGAAGACTGACAAGCAGTAGGTGTGCAATAAATAACTATTTTAATTAAATTGCCAGGATCCGTCCTGAATATCATATAAGTAGGAAGGGGAATATCCAAATGCTTAGAAAGTGAAACTAGTATAGTATCAAAGTTCATTCCTGTTACCGAGGTTTGCCACAGAACTGACAATTTCTTAGTTTTCCATGAAAAGGGAACATGGCCAGTGAGGCTTTGGACTGAAAACTGAAACCCAATGTTGAGTTTAGATATAATCTTACAAATTGGTCAAAATGTACAAGATATCCCCATCCTAATTCACCCCCCCACCATGTAAATGGAAAGCTAAATCATTATTTCAGATGCTGTGGTTTATGATGTTTCTACCACAAAGGCAAGCTCTTTGGAGTCTTATGCTTCTTTACTCCTTACCTGCTTCATAGGACGGAGGGAACCAATTGTTTTCCATCTGCTGAATGCTGTCCAGTTTGGGATCTCATTAGGCCTTAGTAGGATTTGTCTTCCCAAGAAATTGGATCCTTCATAAGCTATCCATCTATGAGAACAAGAAAGAAAAATGAGGTGTATTTCAAAACAAAAAAGCAATACCTCATCTAAACTATCTGCACTTTGCCTTATAGTGTTCATAAACTTGTAGGTTCGCAGATTTTTTAAACTGCACATTTTCTCCTAACGAAAATCAGGCAGGTATAGAAAGCCCACTGGCCTAGACTCAGAACTGGATTCCAATTACAGTGCTGGTTTCCTTTCTTCCAAAATGAATGCAAGGTTTCCTCCATCTCTGAAAGTCTATATTCCTTTGAAAACACTGTTTTGTCACAGCATTTTAACATTCAGAGGCAGACCATAACCTCCTACTAACCAGCAGAAAAACACTCTTCTGCCCCTACGGTCATCATCATATGTCTTTCAGGGGTTCTAGGGGTGGCTCCAGTAAACTCTCCAGACATCTTCTTCCACTCCTCCCTCCACAGCTCCCCTGAAGCCACCAAGGACTACTTAGAATTTCAGCAGAAGTTCCCTATCACACTCTTACTTCAAGGCCCAGCTCCTTGAAAATCCTCCCTCAAACCCTCGCCTTCAACTCTGGCTGCATTTAAGTGTGTAAAAGTACACTGGAGGCGTGCCTGGAGTCTCAAGACTTACTGAAGGGGACACAGTCATGCCGATTGCTTTAAGGACTGGCTATGGCTTCAGTAGTTACGACACAGACAGATGTCCCACAAACCGAAAAGACTATCTGGCCCTTGGCAGAGAGTCTACCGAGCACCACTTTGGGTGATTACTAAGCTTGATGACTAATGCGCTGGAGTCACTAAGAGGACCTGAAATTCTCAACAGGACTGACTCAAGGTCAGTGAACATAGTGCTTTAAGCAAGTGTGTGGAGGATGAAGGATGAGGGGGCTGCCTTGCTTTGTTTTGAATAAAGCACCTGGAATTGTGGCAGAGGTTGTCCTGGCTTGCACCAAGGGAGGCATAACCTTGTGGATGAGGCAGAGGGCACCAGCAGCAAGCAAGGCAGTCTGCCAGTCAGATGAACCAGAGCTCAGCAACAGTGCCATCCAGGGTTTAGGACACGCTACAAGGTGTTGCTTGTGCTGCTATGGCAGCAACTTCAGCCCCTCAATTTTACAGATAAAAACTTCTAAAACTGACAAAGTGCAATATTCCTTAGGGACTTGTACTTCACGTAATGCATGAAAAGATACCAACTTATGCATAAGTTGTGGGGAGAAGGGAAGGGCTGAAGAAAGCTTGATGTATTACCACTATGAAAGCTTGGGTAGAGATGACTGACTCAACCTGACCACCACTAAGAAAAGTCCTCCTTGCTCCCCACAACTGGGATCAGAGCTGGCCAAATTAGGGAGAGACGAACGATGGATGGCCCATTCTTGACCCCATCCTTGCCTACACAAATCTAAAAGAATGGTGCAGAGGCCGGTCAGCATGACCATGGACAGGCTTAGCCGCCTCTCCAGCTGCAGATTCTTTAAACACGCAGGGAAGGTTCAGTTATAAAATCTGGGCAATATTTTAGGAAAATGTACCTAAATTATTTATTGATTTAAATGAATTCCACAGTTGGAAAACTGTGTGGGACGGTATATTTAAGGATGGCTGTCATCATCACAGTTCAAAGATGTGGCATAGCATGGGGATTAAAATAAATAAAACCCAATTTGTCACTAAGGGAAGTGAGCTGTACATTAACTAGTATCCTGTAAACCTAGGGAAATCCTTAGGCAGCCTTCACTGTTCTCTTAAAGAGAATCTGGAATAGTAACAGTAGGTGACTAATAAGCCAAAGAGAAGAACTAAGAACGTCAAGATAAAATGGCACCAGTATTCCAGAAAACAATGAAATAAGAAAGAAGTTTTCAGAAGTGAGTCAAATATCAGTTTCACTCAGAAGTGTAAAGGAAAGATCTGTATCACAACAAACGTTGTGAAAGATCTGTATCACAGGGATGTAAAATTCAGGGCAAATGGATTTAGTTAGTAAATAATATATTGGAATCTTATGCTTAGATAGAATAAATCAATTTGTCTGAATAAACATCAAACCATTTAAAATCCTTTGAAAAAGAAAATTTAAGCTATTACACATTTGTGTAATATAAAAGCAATTTATTGTAATAGTATAATTTTCAACTCCACTTACATTACTGGCTTTTCTTTCTGTATTCTCAGGTACTTAAACAAGCAGAGCTGATTATCACAAAATTTCAAAGCCACAGAAAAACATTTAGAGCCATTTTTGTATTAATCATCATGAGTTATGTGTGTTGTTTTACTTGATGTTTGGTACAGAACACTAACAGAGCAGGAGTAGGGGCTACTTCATACGCCAGACTCTTCAGAAATGGCTTCAGAGGCAGATTTTCCAGGAAGCAAACAGCTTCAACTTCAAGGCCCCTCACTTGCAGGCTTCTCACCATTTCTGTCCTAAATGTTAACATTCAGACCTAATATTTGTATCACAATTTTAAATTTTTTCTAAAGGTAGCTTTCTAATTTGTAAAAGCACAGACCCGTGGATCTACCCTGACTGACTGATAACCTAAGTGAAAAACAATACTGGTAGGCAGGCTAGGTCAACTAGTGTAGTCCACAGAAAAGTACCCTGGAGGGAACTGCTCTAGAATACATAAGCTATTAAATCAAAAAACAACACCACACTTTGTCTTGCCGGCAGTCACCTGCCTAAGTAGGAAATGGTCTTAACCAAAGTTAATGAGGTATTGAAATTTATTCTGAAAAGAAAATTGGTTCAACTGGGTAAAGTCATCTGATTGACCCACTCTATGACATATGCTCTGATCATCTATGGTAGTCCTTCTCTCCCAAAGCACTCTTCGTCAAGACCACCTGAATGCATACTACTACACAGTGGTCTTGGTTTGCAACTGTGCAACTCTGTGTTAAACCAGTGACTGAACCAGACCAAGCCTTTCTCCCATACTTACAGTCCACTTTTTATCCACACAGACTGGGTGTAGAAGTGCAGGTCCTTGTTCAGAACAGAGTTCACAGCCTCTTCTAGATGTAACTCTCTTCCCTCACAATGTTCCAGAGCAAAAAGGCTGATGGAGGGTTCTTCAAAAACCTATCAGCACAGGAAGAAAGATCATCATACAGAGTGGCCATATTTGAGTGACATCCCAGGCTCAACACTGGGTACTCTGGACCCACTGTATTCTCAAATGCATGGAGTTTACTGCTCTACTCTCTAAGGTTGCTATAGCCAAAACGTCACTGGAAAGGTTTGATTCTATTAATAATTTTTACTCATTTTTTTGTAAATTAAAATTCAAGTTATCAGACAAGCAATCTCATAATAAAAACAGTCATAATAAAAAGAGACCCATGATTCCAAATCACATATTAAGGTCTTCTGGTACTGTAATATGAACCATAATTAGTCCTGCCAATGCTTTTAGCTGGCAACAGAATAAATATGGAATGGAATAACACCCTCATTTCTAGGAGGTCACAGGAGCAGTCACTGGGAATGCAAGACTTTGTGGTGGTAAGCTCTTAAAATATTCCTAGGAGGGAGAATAAAGACATTTTTAATGTAAAAAAAAATAGCTGAAATGCACAGGAATGGTGAGTTCTGCATTAACAGTATTTCTTCAACCCATCATGTCAGGAAAGAATAGACTCAACAGTGTTCTTTTTCATTCATTACAAGACAGCACGTTGAGACTTTGTGGGGGTGACAAAACAAGGCATCGTCTATCTGTGTCTGGGGCATTCCTAACGAGTAGGTAAATTACAGCTGCACAGACAATGAAATGCAATCCAGCACAGAAAAAGACATGCTGTGTGAGAGTCCTCAGTAGAAAGCTAGATTATGTTAGCAGAAGGGAGCAGGATTCAAGGACGCTTCATGGATGTGGTGGGTTGTGAGCTCGGTCTCAAAGGAGGCAGTGGATCCGGAAGGAAGATGATGAACGAAGGGAAAGCACTCCGTGCAAAGCAAGGCAACAGAAACACATGCAACATGCTGGCGGAACAGCAAGTCAGCCCAACAGGAAACAGCCGCAAGTGCTCCCACAGTTTGTTGTGGTGATTGTACTGCCTGCCCCTCCTCCCACATGGACAGGGCAGTGCCAGATCCACTCCCGATGGAGAGGCCTTGAAGGCCTCTGAACTAAGGACTCAGAGTGGGCTGAAGCAACTGCAACTCGGTGCATAAGAAGCAAAGCACTAGCAGCCGGGGCAGTGGAGGGTCAAAGAACAGTGAACGAGCAGGCAGAAAACAGCAGGTCTCTCAGTGACCCTCACAGTGACCTGCTTACACCTGCACAAGAGCAGAATGACTTATCAAAGAGAATTCTTTTGCAGCAGTGTTTAGAATAGTGAAGGATGGGGAATGATTTAAATGCCTATCAAGAGAGGACTGGTCACACAAATTACGGAACATACACAGAAGAATCTTACACAGCTGTAAAAAAGAATGAGGAGCTCTTGTGACAGATCACCAAGTCATATTCTGTAGAAATAAACACAAAGGATAGTATAAAAAATGTACTTCATATACTACCATTTGCAGAAAAGGAAAATTTCTGTGCACATACATATGTACAAGCTTGTACACAAAAATCTTTCTGAAAAATACAAGATAAAACTGGTAACCAAGTCTGTCTGCACGAGAGAAGATAAAGGGCACAAGTGGGAGCAAACCTTCTTCACTCAGTGCCTTTTGGCATATTTGGACTTTTGAACCATGGAAATATTTATTTTAAATTGGTATTATTAATTTTAAGTTGGTAATTATTATGCATGTTTGCATTGTGTATATGTATTTTTTAGTGGTCTTCAGGAAATCTGGCAACAACATGACTGAAAAAATAGAAAGAATGGAGGTAACAGCACCCGTACTGGTAGAATATTTGAGGTCAAAGAAAAATAGTTCCAGACCTAAAACAGGTCAGAGGGAAGGTGGGGAGTAAGGGAGGGCCAGGAAAACCATTAATATCACAGTGTTTAAACAGACATGCTAGCTAAGGCCAGCAAATAGAATCAGTGAGGAAAAATGTGAAAAGTCACGGTTTGGGACATGCTGGTATAATCTGTCATTTCTTTAGATATGACAGGTATAATCTGTCATATCTAAAGAAATAAGGGGAAAAAGCATGCCCAGATGTCTTAATGTTGAGATGGAGGCAGGATAATCTTAACAGAGATGTCCAACACACACTGGACCTTTTGGTCTGGAATTCAAGGAAAAGACCAGCTTTAGAGATGATCAATTTGGCAATTCTCAGAATCTGGGTAATACTAGAGCCACAGATAACAAAATGGAAACGTAAGGAAACCAGAACTGCACTGACATACACGGGTGGGCGATGAAAGACGGGAGGCAGAAGTGACTGAACAGATGAATCAGGGGAACACAGCCAAAACAGAACCCTTTATACTGTAGACGTGAAGGAGGAAAAGAAGTATAAGGAAGACCTCCCCCACGGCATCAAATCCGTTCCATACCGAAGACAAAGGTGAAGATTTGGTACCTCCAAAAAGGTGACTGAGATAGGGCTGTTTGGGTTTGACAATCAGAAGGCAGCTGGTAACCATGACAGAAATGAAGTTAAAATTCAGGTTGTAAGGGCTAAAGAGTAAGTGGTGAGAAATTGTACTGGCTATAACAGGGGTGCAGACTATTGACTAGAAAAACGTGAAGAGCAGCAGGGAGTCAGGGTAGTGGCCTATGAGCCTGCTTTGTGGAAGGCGGTAGTGGGATAGAAGTTGAATAATGCAGGGCAGAAAGGACGTTCCAGGGAAGGAGGGGGAGGTAGAATCCATTGCTTCCCATCGTTTATGAGGAAAAAGATCACTTTGGAAAGGATGAACTCCTCTGAAATAAAAGAAAAGATAGAAAAAGGATGCCAAGAAATTTCCATTTAAAATCGGGAAACGTGAGAAGTTCCTGCAGTGATAGAAATGTTGTGTATCTGCCCTCTCTGATGTGGCGGCCACTAGCCACATGTGACTTGTGTGACCAAGGGACTGAATTATTTAATTTAAATAACCACAGGTGGCTAGTGTTATGGTGTTGGATACTACAGATTTAAGGGTTAGAGGATACTGGCAAAGAATGTAACAAATGCTGTGTGCAGTAAGACCATAAGCTAAGACGGAAAGGCTACCTAAGAGCATTGATTTTCCCTCAGTAGACACCACTGACTGCACCTGGAATAAAAACTCATCTCTAGTCACTGACTTATTAAGTGGCCACAGGCAAGGTTAGCCACCTCTTCTGCCATCTGCAAAATAACGTGGAAGCATCCCAACAGTTTATAAAATCAACTGAAAGTAAGCAGACAAATCCATAGCCCTGACTATATAGTGGATTGTTTTCAACATCTTCACCCTTAAGATTTTTGGAAAGCATTCCACCTTAAGTTTTAACACACATCTCCTTGTCAAGTTGCTGATTAGTGAGGAAGAGCAGATGGTAAGGAGCCTGGCTGGGGCTCCAAGTCAACAATCAGCAGCAGTCCCCCCAGAGAAAAGCATGCTGGGGTAAGAGCAACAGACATTGACATCAAAGGCGTTTACTGCTCACATGATGTAAACTGTTTTATATCCCAGAGGAAGAAAGTATTTAAATGCCTATTAGGCGAGTGTAATTTAAATGCTAAGCATTATTCTAAGAAAAACAGACCTGTGTACATTTTTCCTCTTCCTTTTGCAGAATGCCTACAAAGATATTTTTCAAAAGGCTGGCACTGTCACTGAAACTCCCTTAAATTCAATCCCTTGATTCTAGTGATTCTACCTCTAGAAATGTATCTCAAGGAAAGATGAAAAGCTTGATGGAGGGAACAAAAAAATGTGGAAACCTCTATGTTTTTAAAAATAACGATCCTGGTCTATTGAGAAAAAAACTGTGTAAGATGACAGACAATATTTTAAACATTTTAATAGTTTATATAAATTAGTAAGGGTACTCTAAGAGACCTGTTGGACAAATGGGCAAAGAAGGTAAGCCGATAGCATTAACCAAAGAGATACAACTAATAAATCAATGTGGAAAATAGCCCACCTCTCTATTAAGAACAAAAGGATATCACTGTGGTCCAATTATCAAATTTTACATTTGAGAACATCTATTGTTTTGAAGCTTTTTTTCCTACTTATTTTAATTTAAATATTTAATTTATAAATATATTTGAATTATAAATGTATTTAAAGGTTAGGAAGATTAGGAAGGTCAACACAGTGCTAATCCGGACAGGATGATGGGGGGTGGTTAATCTTTTGGAACAAAAGGGTGCTGAGGAACGATTAATATCTTAAAATCGTATTTTTTTGATACATTTCCCTAACATGAGAATAGAAAGAGAGATAAACTATTAGTAAATCTTTAAAACTGAAGATGACACAGTAATCCAAACTTCCAAACATTAAAAAAAAAATACCCCAAATTTCATTACAGTTGATTACAGCTCTACAAACGTCTTGGCCTTGGTCCATGTTAACTTAGAAGCTGGCCAACCATTTGTGTCTAAAGGCTCTTCTTAGATGTCAGCAGTTAACAGGACATTCCTGCTGGATTAAGTCTAGATCATGCAAAGAGGAAACTGTTTCTAAAAAAAAGATGTGGTTATGAAAGAAAAAGAATACTTGACCAAATTGTATAAATGAAAATTTCAATAAGAAGACAGAACTCGTTGTTCCTCCTCATCCCATCAACTAAAATAATAAGAGACCGTCTTGGTATTGATTTCAATTTTTATTGTAGTGTGGCCCAAAAGTGTGTTTGGTATGATTTTGATAAATTTTGTTAAGAATAGGTTTATGGCTGAGCTTGTGGTTGATTTTAGAGAATGTATCATGTGCATATGAGAATAATGTGGGTTGTTGGGTGGAGTGTTCTGTAGATGTCTATTTGGTCAAGTGTTGAGGAGTTTAGGTCCCAAACATTTTTGTGGGTTTTCTGCCTTGATGATCTGACTAACACTGTCAGTAGGGTGTTGAAGTCTCCCATTATTATTATGTGATGAAGTCTCTTTGGAGGTCTCGGAGAACTTGTGTTATGAATCTAGGTGTTCCTGTGTTGGATGCATATGTATGTAGGACAGTTAAGTCTTGTTGAACAGTACCCTTTATCATTATGTAACACTTCTTTGTTCTTTTTGATCATAGTTGGTTTAAAGTCTGATTTGTCTAAATTAAGAAGAGCAACTCCTGCTCTTCTTTGTTTTCCATCTGCTTCATAGATTTTTCTTCATCTTTTTACTTTGAGCCTATGGGTATCTCTGCATGTGAGATGAGTCTCTTGAAATAGCATACAGTTGGGTCCTCTTTATCCAACTTGCCACCCTGTGACAAATTTTAGGTGGGGCAGTTAGCCTGTTTACATTCAAGGTAATATTGATATTGCAGATTTGATTCTGTCATTGTATTGTTAACTGGTTATGTAGACTTGATTGTGTAGTTGCTTTATAGTGTCAGTGGCCTATATGTACTTAAGTGTATTTTTGTCACCACACTGTGTCCAGGTCTGTCAGTCAACAAAGGCTAAAACCATCTGAAGCACGGCAAGCCTTAGCGGATGGTCATGCTCCACTGCAGCTGTTCACATGCCAAACCCTCTAGGCTCTGCGGAGGCTGGAGTCCTGGCCCTGCCAACTCTTCCAGCAGTTCTCCCAGCCAGCTCAACTTCGGTGCAGGTTGTGGCGTCTCCTGCAGCTAGCATTCCAGAGGTCCATGGGAAGAGTGGGTCACTTCACACCTATTTAACTCACTCCTTCCTCAGGAGCCACTTAGGGGTAAGGAACAAGTAATGGTGCTTGGCAACCTTATACAGAATTCCCAGCTCCCTCCTTTGTGTGAGTCGAGGGTCTACATATTGGTCTTTAATTTCCATGTTTAGCACTTTCTTAAGGACCTCTTGTAATAAATTCCCTTACCATTTGCTTGTCAGAAAAGGGTTTTATTTTTCCTTCACTTATGAAGCTTACTTTGGCTAGATATGAAATTCCTAGTTGGAATTTCTTTTCTTTAAAGGTGCTGAATATAGGCTCCCAACCTCTTTATGGCTTATAGGTTTTCTGCTGAAAGGGTCCACTGTTATCCTGATGAGGTTCCCTTTATAGGTCACCTGTGCCTTTCTCTCAAGCCATCTTTAATATTTTTTTCTTTTACATTGATCTTGGAGAATCTGAAGACTATGGGTATTGGGGGTGGTTGTCTTCTATGGTATCTCTCAGGGATTCTCTGAATTTCCTGTATTTGAATGTCAGCCTTTCTAATGTGGCTGGAGACATTTTCATGGACGGTGCCCTCAAATATGTTTTCCAAGTCGCTTGCTCTCTCTCCCTCTTTCAGGGATGAGAGTTGTAGGTTTGGTCACTTAACCCCATATTTCTCAGAGGTTTTGTTCATTCTTTTTTCCTTATTTTTATCTGAATGAGCTGATTAAAAGAACTGGTCCTCAAGCTCCGAGACTCTTTCTTCAGCTTGGTCTATTCTGCTAGCAATACTTCTGATTGCATTATGAAGTTCTTATAGTGAATTTTTCAGCTATACCAGATCAGTTTGCTTCCTTCTTAAAATGGCTATTTTATCTTTCAGCTCTTGTATAGTTTTACTTGATTCCTTGGATTTGGTTTCTACTTTCTCCTAAATCTTGATGATCTTCATTGCCATCCAGATTCTGAATTCTATGTCTGACATTTCAGCCATTTCAATCTGCTTAAGAACCATTGCTGGGGAGCTGGTGCAGCCATTTGGATATAAGAAGACACTCTGGCTTTTAGAATGGCCAGAGTTCTTTTGCTGATTCTTTCTCATTTGTGTGGACTGGTACTCCTTTTTATTTGAAATTGCTGTCATTTAGATGGGACTTTTTGCTTTATATTCTTTGATGCCCTTGATGATCTGACTGTGGTATAAGCTGGGTTCAGCTGACTGGTTTAATTTCTGGATGATTTCAGGGACCAAGGCTCAGCTCAGCACTCCTGGGTTGTGTGCTATGTGCTCTAATCCTGGGAAACAGGACTATGGGCTTTGTTCTCTTGCCCTCAAGGTTAAGTATCTCTTGTGCTAGAGGGGCTGAGGTGTTCCTGGTCCACCGGCAACCACACTCCAGTACGGGGTGCTGGTAAAAGTGCTTCACTGGGGCAATGATATTAGCGTGTTCCAACAGAGCAATGTGAGAAGGCTGCAGGCAGGTGTGCAATGGGGAGGCTGCAAGTGGGCATGTGCTGGTGGGGGCTCTTCTGCAGAAGCTCTCTAATGGTTAGGCTGGGTCTGCTGATGAAGGAACTATGGCAGTAGCTTCTGGGAAGCATCGTGGTTGGGCTTTGAGGCTGTGCTGCAACCAGGTGTGGCTAGGCAGGGACCCTTGGAGAGACTGGCAAATGGGAGTGCTCAGATCAGACTAGACCCATCCCACTGGCAAGATAGACCTGTTGTGTCCAGGTCTTACTGGCAGCAAAGGCCAAAACCATCTGGAGCACGGCAAGCCTTAGGGGATGGTCATGCTCCACTGCAGCTGTTCCCATGCCAAACCCTCTAGGCTCTGCGCAGGCTGGAGTCCTGGCCTTGCCAACTCTTCAAGTAGTTCTCCCAACCAGCTCAATTTTGGTGAGGTTGTGGCGTCTCCTGCAGCTAGTATTCTGAAGGTCCATGGCAAGAGTGGGTCACTTCACATCTATTTAACTCACTCCTTCTTCAGGAGCCACACAAGTAATGGTGCTTGGCAACGTTGTACAGGGTTCACAGCTCCCTCCTCTGTGAGTCCAGGGTCTACATCTTCTCCCTGTCCACTCTCAAGGTCTTATTTCCAAAGATCTGCTCAGTGAGTGTTGGTCTTTATTTTGGGGGGTACACAGTAACTGTATATATCTGTGGGATATATATTTTGATACAGGCATGCAAATGTACATAGTCATATCATGAAGAATGGGGTATCCATGCCCTAAGCATTTATCTTTTATGTTACAAACAATCCAACTGCACTCTTAGTTATTTTAAAATGTGCAATTATTATTGACGATAGTCATCCTGTTGTGTGATCAAATAGTATGTCTCATTCATTCTATCTTTTTGTAACCATTAACCATTCCCCCCACACACTCTCTACGCTTCCCAGCCTCTGGTAACCATCCTTCTACTCTCCATGTCGATGAGTTCAATTGTTTTGATTTTTAAATCCCACAAGTAAGTGAGAACCTGCAAACTTTATCTTTCTGTGCCTCACTTATTTCACTTAACATAATGATCTCCAGTTCTATAAATGTTGCAAATGACAGGACCTCATTCTTTTTTATGACTGAATAGTACTCCATTGTGTACATTTAATACATTTTATTTTTATCACAGCCACAGATGAATCTGTGGATGAATCAAGAAAATGTGTGGATGAACACAAGATGAACAGATGCTCCATAGATGTCTACAACACAAGATGAATAGACATTCCACAGACGAAAAAAGAAAACGTGTTACATGTACAATTGGATGCTTCCCAATCGTGGCTGCAGTGAACACTGCTGCAACACACATGGTAGTGTAGACACCTCTTTGACACGGTTTTCCTTTCTTTTGAGTATCTACCAGCGGTGGGATTACTGGATCATATGGTAGCTCAATTTTCAGTTTTTTGAGGAACCTCCAAACTGTTCTACATAGTTACTATATTTATTTACATTCCCACCAACAGTGTAAAAGGGTTCCCTTTTCTTCACATCTTTATCAGCATTTGTTATTGCCTTTTGGATACAAGCCATTTTAACTGAAGTGGGAGGATACCTCATTGTAGTTTTTTTTTTTCCCCCTTCAAGACAGAGTCTTGCTCTGTCGCCCAGGCTGGAGTGCAGTAGTGCAATCTCGGCCGCCTCCTGGGTTCAAGCCATTCTCCTACCTCAGCCTCCCAGGAAGCCGGGATTACAGGCATGCACCACCACACCCAGCTAATTTTTGTGTTTTTAGTAGAGACGGGGTTTCACTATTTTGGCCAGGCTGGTCTCGAACTCTTGACCTCATGATTTGCCTGCCTCAGCCTCCCAAAGTGCTGGGATTACAGGTGTGAGTCACCGTGCCTGGCCCCACCTCATTGTAGTTGTGATCTTTGTTTCTCTGATGATCAGTAATGTTGAGCACTTTTTCATATGCCTGTTTGTCATTTGTGTGTCTTCTTCTGAGAAATGCCTATTCAAATCTTTTGCCCATTTTTAAATCAGATTGTTAGATTCTTTCCAGTTGCCTGAGCTCCTTATATAACTTGATTATTAATACCTTGTCAGATGGGTAGTTTGTAAATATTTTCTCCTATTCTGTGGATTTTCTCTTTCACTTTGTTGACTGTTTTCCTTTGCTGTGCAGAAACTTCTAACTTGATGTGATCCCATTTGTCCATTTTTCCTTTGGCTGCCTGTGCTTGTGGGGTATTGTTCAAGTTTTTGCCCAGATCAATGTCGTAGAGATTTTCTCCAATGTTTTCCTGTAGTAGTTTTACAGTTGGAAGTTTCAGATTTCAGTATTTAATCCATTTTGATGTGACTTTTTGCTTATGGTAATAGATAGGGGTCTAGTTTCATTCCTCTGTGTATGGATACCCAGTTTTCCCATATGCTATTCTTCTTGATGGCCTAGACTCTCAGTAAACAGAGCTGTAACTAGCTACATCTAGTAGGCCATCTTAGATCTTCTCTGCTCTGTACTTAACTCGTTTAGTCCTTATAATTTACCTTCGACGTGGGTACTATTATTATCCCTGCTTTACAGATGAAGAAGAGAGGCACAGTTGACATTTGAATCCAAGAGAGCAGAGATTGTGTTCTTAACCCCAAAGCTATTGTTCTAAAATGTTCTAAATACCATTATCTTATAATGTAGAACATCTCTGGTTGGCAGGTGTGATATTAGACGGGACAACTGACTTCATCTTGCTTAGCTATCATCTATGACCCATTCTTACCTACTCAATTACTTAACAAATGTGTCTGCCATCTAAATTTGAAGTGCTCAGACCTTGGTCCAAGTACTCTGCTAGGACTACATTTCTATCAACATATCCTCAAAATAACTGGATAAAAATTTAAAATTCTATATAATACTGTTTTTTTTTTCACATTAAAAAAACTAAACAGACTTGCACTTTGGCACTGTATAGTTCTTTGGGGTTCAAGTCATCATTTGTACTAAAAAAATGTTGATAGCTTCAAGGTTACATTAATTGGTTAGGCCCTAAATATAACATATACTTTTAATTTAGAAATATTTTGCAATCAGCCACTGAGAACAGCCCTATTTGTGTAGCCCAAAAATATCAATGCACCCCAATCTTTGCCAAATGAACCAATGCTAAAAAAACTAAGTGGAATTGGACTGAATTAAAGGAAAGTAACCATCATGCATACCTCAAATAGCCTTCAATTCCAAAGAAATATCAAACAGCATGCTGACAAAAAAAGTATTTGAAATGAGAAAACTTTAATTGAAGGCTCATAGATCTCCAGTAAGACGCTAATCCAGAATTTTAGACTTGGCCTACTTAAAACAAAATCATATAAATACCTCAGCCTTTCAAGACTCGGTGTTGAATAACAAATATTAACTATTGTCTATGAGCTAATATAGTATTGTTGAGTGTATATCATGGGCTAAATAAAGGCTTCACATGCACCAGTTCATTTAACGTTCATGTTTTATTAAATGAGAATGTTGAGGCTTAGAGTGGTGAGAAACACGCCCCCATGGGGGCTGGGAGCAGTGGCTCATGCCTGTAATCCCAGCACTTTGGGAGGCCAAGGAGGGCAGATCACAAGGTCAGGAGATTGAGATTATCCTGGCTAAATGATGAAATCCTGTCTCTACTAAAAATACAAAAAATTACCTGGGCATGGTGGCACACACCTATAATCCCAGCTACTCAGGAGGCTCAGGCACAGAATTGCTTGAACCTGGGAGGTGGAGGTTGCAGTGAGCTGAGATTGCACCACTGCACTCCAGCCTGGCGACAGAGCAAGACTCCATCTCATAAAAAAAAAAGAAAGAAAGAAAAGAAACACACCCAGGGTCACTCAGTTAACAGTTATTAATGGTAGAGTCAGGACTTGAACCAAGAAGTTCTCTAAGACACTCAAACCAAACTCTTCACCAGTAAACTATAATCCTTCTCAGAGCCTCTCTCATTTAGTTTAGAAAATAAGTTTCAATATGAATTTACCTTTCTTACTGGTCTTTGTTTCCTTCTTTTTAAAAAAAAATTATGATACATTTCAAAAAGAGTAAATAACACAGATGACCATGCCCTTAAAACCCACAAGTAGTATATTTTAATTTCACTGTATTTGGATCAAAGTTTTAAAATAAATAAAACATAACAAATACAGATGAATTTAAACTCCCAACTCCCCAACAGGTGACCACTATGCTCAAGTTGAAAAATTTTTCAGCTTATATTTTTATATTTCTATTAATGGTTATGCATCTTTTGTTTTTAAAATTTACAGAAAATGTATTCTACTGTAACATCTTTAGTAGCCTGCTTTTCTTGCCTACTGTGTTTGAAATTTGACTCTTCATACATGTAGCTCTCCAAATCATTGTAACTACTGTACTTCATTCCCTTACAGGAATGTGTGGTTATTTGTTTCATCCATCAGAGCTGCAACAGATGTCCTTATTCCCCCCACCATTGTAATGAACACTTCTTTCACTAGCTATGTATGAATAATCTTACTTCTCCGCAACTAAGCCAAACCTTAGTATTTTCAGCTTTTAAAATGTCTGCAGCTAGAGTAAGCTAATGTTACCTCCTCATTGTTGTAAATTGTATTTCCTTGATCACTAGTGAGGGTTAACATCCTTTCAGTGTCCTGAGCCACTTTTCCCTCTTCTATAAACTACCTATTTACATCCTCTGTTGGTTTTTGAAATGGGTTTTTCTGAATTGGTTTGAAAGAGCTCTTCTAATTATTTTATTTATTTATTTGTTTGTAGAGACAGGGACCAGCCCCTTCCAGGCTCATCTGGAATACCCGGCCTCAAACGATCCTCCCACATCAGCCTCCCAAAGCACTGGAATTACAGGTGAAAGCCACCACAGCCAGCTAAGAGCCCTTATATTTGTACACTAAACCACTGCAGGTTATACAGAATGCAAACATATTCTGTGGCTTGCTTCGGCAGTCTGAATAATTAATGCCTCTCCCCACCCCCCAAATGTAAACATCCTAATTCTTAGAACCTGTGAATAAGTTACCTGACATGGTAAAGAGGCACTTTACAGATATGATTAAGAATTAAGGACCTTGAGATGGGGACAATCATCTGGATTGCTCAGGTAAGCCCAATGTAACCACCAGGGTCCCTGTAAGAGGAAGGTAGGAGGGTCAGAGATAGCAGATAAACAGCAAAGATTGGAGTGATGCACACTGAAGATGGAAGAAGATCACTGAGTTAAGGAATGCTGGTGGCCTCTAGAAGCTAGAAAAGGTAAGGAAATGGGTTCTTCCTTAAAGCCTCCCAGATGGAATGACTGCCAGTACCTTCATATTACTGCAGTATGAACAATTTCAGACTTCTGGCCTGTGGAACTGTAAGACTGTGAATATCTGTCATAGTAAGCTACTAAGTTTATAGAAATTTGTTACATCAGCAATAGGAAACTAATGCATTTGGCTTTCACGTTATTCTTACTCATTTGTGCTTTTTCTGTTTGAAGAAATCCATCCTATTCCAGTGTCATCAGGATAGATTCCTATATTTTCTTCTAAGTTGTAAAGTTTGCTTTTCACATTTAATTGTTATTAATCCATCTGGAACTTATTTTTGTGTTTGGAGTCAAGTAGGATTCTAACTATGTTTTTCCATGGAATGGGTCAACTCTCTCAACATTATTTATTTAACAGTTCATCATAGCTCCACTGAAATGCTGTTGTCTTCCAAATTCTATTATTATGTAGGTCAGTTTCCACGCTACCTTATTTCCCTATCCCATTTGTCTCTCCTTGTACCGACTCCCACTAATTATTACTGCTGTGTAAATCAATATATATTTGGTAGGATAAGTGACCCTACATGTTGTTCTTAAAAATTATCGTGGCAATTTTGGACCCATTATCTTTTTCAAATTAATCTTAGGATAAGCTTGTCATGTTTTACTCCCCACCTCCAGCCCTCAAAGGGACAGAACACTGTTAAGTGTTTTGCCTGAAACAACATTAATTTGGGGAAGACCATATCTTTACAATAATGAGCCTTTTTCCCTATAAAAGATTGTATTTCTCCAAAGTTTACTTCTTTTAACAGTTTTTATAATATTCCTAGGAAAAAACTTATTGCCTTGTGTTAGATTTATTTCTAAGTACCCTTAATTGCTATAGTTTAATTGCTATTTATCTTATATCCTGCAACTTTAAAAAATATGTTTTAGCCCTAACAATTTATCATTTATACCACAGATGCTCTTATCAGTTTTGTTTCTTCCTTTTTTAATCTTATTTTATTTTTTAGGTTAAATTTTTTTTATTAGCTAGAACTTCAGAATACTGAATAGCAGTGGTGATTGGGAGACCTTTGCCTTCTGCCTGAATTTAAGAGAGTTGTTTCAAATATCTCATTGGGAAGTGTGATGTTTACTATAAGTTTTTGTTGGCTTTCATTTTCAAAATGTGCATAATAGTTGATACCATTAACTATATATGGGTTCAGTTAAAAAGTTTAATAGTAACTAAATTCTTCTACACTGTATAAGCTCATTCCTTCCTTTCACTCTAAGGCTGGATTTACCATCTCCCTCTATTTGTAGCCGCACCTCTTATTCAGGATCCTTCCACAGAACGAATCATTGTCTTGCCAATTCTTATTCTACCTCTTAAGACCATTTATGTCATCACAGTCTTAATTTCATCTGAAGTTTTTCTACAGCCTCTTGTTATAATGTTTCTTTGGTTTTGCCTGCTTGGAGCTGCCAGGGCTGGATGATGATTTCAAACGCAGCCAAAATTCCATTCCAAGGCCCCGGTGGAGAAATCAGAGAAGCAGCCAGCTAACACTGCTCCCATGGAAAAGCAATAAAGCAGGTCACCCTACATGCTCCTGGTGCAGTGCTTCATGTTTTATGCAAGTCTGAAAGTTGCAGTTACATCCATCTTAGATCAATCAACAGTGGCTCATGTATCTTGCTCCTGTCTATATATGCCATTATTCTTGTAATACCCAGTCTGACTTTAAAGCATTTCATTAATAGCTAGCAGCTGTAAATTACTTTTTTTTTAAACTTAGGTTCCCTGCCATCCCCCAAATTCTAAAGCTATTAATATAACACTGTGAATGGATAAGACACAAACCTATAGTAAGACCAAAGTAGAACCCCTCTTATGGATGAGCTGAAGTAGAAGAATGAACTTTACACAAATACTGCCTATGTATTTTAGGCATGAATGAATTAGTTTATTTAGTCCACTTATTACATAATGGACTCTTGATATTTTTACAGCATTGTGCTAAGTAAGGGGACATAAGGGTGACAGATTTCAAAGCTCCATTAAATATAAATCATGGTCTCAGTAGCTTTACAGTTTCAGTAACTGTGATGAAAAGGAGAAAGTGAAAAGCATCTTAAGATGCAGAGAGAGAAGATTCAGGACAGACAAAAGTCACATTAAGAAATGAGGATCATTGAAGGCTTCCTAGAATTGAGGTCCTTTAAATTAGACATCAAAGAATTTAGAAAGGAGAAAGAAAAACTTCATTCTATGTTTCCACATAAAACAGAGAAAGTTTAAGGAAGATATTGGGAGAGGGGAGGAAAAGCTTGTAAACAGGATATATGAGCAATAATATTGGGAAAGTAGGACGTGATGTCAGGATCTGGGCCTTATGGGAAGGTTACATGCTCAAAGCTGCAAAGAAGAAAAACTGAAAAACAAAGAGGCCAAAGGAAGAAAATTACTTATGTACCCATCACAATAGTTTTAGAAAGACAGAATAAGAAGCTAAACTTAGTCATGGTAGTGGAAAGGGGATAAAAGGAAAAGCTTAAGACATCTACTGGGGCTGGGTGTGATGGCTTACGCCTGTAAGCCCAGCACTTTGGGAGGCCAAGGCCGGCGGATCACTTGAGGTTAGGAGTTTGAGACCAGCCTGGCCAACATGGTGAAATCCCATCTCTACTAAAAATACAAAAATCAGCCGGGAATGGTGGCATGTGCCTGTAATCCCAGCGCTGAGGCATGAGAATTGCTTGAACCTGGGAGGTGGAGGTTGCAGTGAGCCAAGATTGTGCTACTGCACTCCCGCCTGGGTGACAGAGCCAGATTCCAACTCAAAAAAAAAAAAAAAAAAAAAAGACATATTATGGGGGTAGAATAACTAATACTAAGAGCTGCTGATTGGACAATTTAAGTCATAAATCAGATGTGTTTACTAATCAGATGTGTTTTACATTCACAGAACTTTACAATAATGCCCCAAGCATCATCTTAGGTCTTTTTATCACCTTACTGCTCTTTCACACCCAGTATGATTATTTCTAAATATAGAAAGCTTTGGTTTCAGCCCCCACAAAACAGTTAAGCTTCGTTAGTGACATTCAATCTCTTTCATCTTAAAAGGTCTTCTTGTAATCGCTGTTAAGCAATCAAACTATTACCAAACCAAGCCTGCTGAAAACCTTCAAGAGAAGTCAATAGAAACCCATTCCACTATGGTTTAAGATAGGTATTTAGGCATATTATTAGACATGTAATTTTTCTAGATATATATCTCTGTGAAGAGCCTATGAAAACCCTGGGTTTTAGTTCACTTTCCTAATTCTAGGCCACTTAATTTGTTACTGTTTTTCTCAAACGATTATACAGAGCTCAGTATGATTAAATTAAATTTCCCTGTATTAAATTACCTGATGATTTTAGAATTCTAAATGAATTTTGAAAGAGAACTGGGACCATATTCTGAGGCAGACTTTTCTACTTGTCTACCATATACTTCATTTGACAGCCACCAAACCACCTCCAGACTGTCACTAAAATTTCATCTCAAGTTTTTTAAAGAAAGTTAGCTCTGTTACAGTGGCAGGCAGAAATTATTAAAATTTCATCTTCTCTCATTTTCTCCAAAATCTAGTAAAAGAAAACACCTCTATGAGTTTATACATCTCTGGTAGATCGTATTATTGTTTGAATATACTTTGTCAACTTCATCCCTGCCCAGGTGAGAGTCTATTCCCCTGCCCTATTTATGTCAGGCTTGTTCTTATGACTCCTTTTGGAAACAGAATGTGAGTGGACACAATGATGTGTGCTAGACAAAATGAATCTGAACAGAAGCTTCAAATGTGATCCTGTGATTGTGGCCTTGCTCCCTCTTTCCCACTGTCATGAAAAGAGTCATGTCCCTAACTGGAGGTGCTCCCATTAGCCTGGTCCCAATGCAAAGCATATATAAAAAGTGTAT
The DNA here is from genome assembly GCA_963574635.1 of Cheracebus regulus. Taxonomy (NCBI): domain Eukaryota; kingdom Metazoa; phylum Chordata; class Mammalia; order Primates; family Pitheciidae; genus Cheracebus; species Cheracebus regulus. The sequence goes on along the minus strand of CAUYQU010068322.1, from coordinate 22,564 downwards.
CTAAAGCCAACTCACAAGCCTAAAGTGGAGGCCAAACAACTGTCTTGCCATTTCTGAGACAAAATATGAAAATGAAATGAACATTTTAGACCATTAAGATTCTGGAGACTGTTGTGAAAGCTAATACATGATCTTATTCCCTCTGACCTTGTGAATCCTAAAGCCAGATAAGTTCTTTTTCATATCCAATTAGAAATATGACCAGGATACTTATTTGAAACAGAACTGGAGGCTGTCCATGATCTGAAAATACCTGTTCTAACAGTTTCTTTACAGAAAAATTAACTGAGATACAGATAAATTAATAGATCTGCCTAAGGTCATATTAGTTAAAAGCAGAACTATGAACTATGCTCCCAGCTCCATGCACTGTAAAGTGACTGCAGCACTGCAAATTATGTGTCAGTGGCCCTCTAGAATGTAACCTTCACCTGTACCAACAGAAGTTAGCCTGGAGCAGCAAACTGTCATTTTAAAAATATACTTATCTTCTATAAAGATGAAGCCCTAAGACTCCTCAATATTATACTATTATGACACTTAAGCACCAAGCCATAGCATGTCTGGGAATACCAACTGCAGGCAACATCCTTAGAATTCTGAAGTTTTAACTAACAAAAGCAAAAGCAAAGGATTAGCTCATACTTACATAATGTCAACTTAATTACACAGAAACATTTCCTAGCACTAATCCAGAATCACACTGGATTGTGGCATAGACATTAGGAAATCCACAAAAAAATGCATATCGATTCCTAAGTAAGAATATAGCGGGGAGAATCACCGAAGAATCAGAATGAACCAGAGAAGCAGGATAGGTAGGGCACCCAGCACCGTCCAGGGAAAGGAGACAGAACCTGGAGCATGTGAGCACCTGGGACCCAGAGAGTGAGCGAACTCTCTTCTTGAAAGGAACGTTAGCCTACCTAGCACCATCCAGGGAAAGGAGACAGAATCTGGAGCATGTGAGCAACTGGGACCCAGAGAGTGAGCGAACTCTCTTCTAAGAGGAACGTTAGCCTACCTAGCACCATCCAGGGAAAGGAGACAGAACCTGGAGCATGTGAGCACCTGGGACCCAAAGAGTGAGCAAACTCTCTTCTGAGAGGAACGTTAGCCTACCTAGCACCGTCCAGGGAAAGGAGACAGAACCTGGAGCATGTGAGCAACTGGGACCTAGAGAGTGAGCGAACTCTCTTCTGAGAGGAACGTTAGCCTACCTAGCACCGTCCAGGGAAAGGAGACAGAACCTGCAGCATGTGAGCACCTGGGACCCAGAGAGTGAGCGAACTCTCTTCTGAGAGGAACGTTAGCCTACAGGCCAATCTCAAGACATCTACCTTATTTTACACAAATCTTATGCTCAACAAGTAAACTCCTGATGACTAATTCAGTTTCTCTTGTTCTTCCAGAGAGGGGGAAAAAATGCCAAAGACAGAATTCTCGAGCATGCCAGCCACTAGAATCCACTTATTACAAAATACTAAACTGACCTTCCAGTTTACATATCAATCTTCCTACATCTGATCAACTTAAAGCTTTGGGACCTCTGTTGAGGTGTCTTCACGGTCAATCTGCAGGTCTTTGTAGGATATCCAAACTCCCTCATACTCCTCCCATTTCAACAGCAAACCTGCCGTCACAACACATCTTCGCAAAAGATGTTTCACGTGTTTTCAATATAATATGAATAGGCATTAAGATAACTAACATGCTACCCTTGCATAAACTAAATATACTCTTCAAACCATTCTCGAAGTGAAAACTCTACAGATTTCAAGTCCTTCCCAACAGGCACCTTCACTTATGCTGCCTGGAGTCCATAGGACCAAAGCTAAAGACAAGCAACTGCACAGGACAACTTACGTGAAAACACTTCTTTCTGTTTATTTTCACTCCCAAATTTTTCATTTTACACTTCATGAATCTAAAGGAATTATGCCTCTTCACAGAAAAATAGTAACACTCATTAATTCTGAGCCGGTTTCTAAAATGCCCTCCCTAGAAATTTTGTTAGTTTAGTTCACTGAATTAAGAGTTGTCCAAAACCCTTTCAGGATGGCACTTTCAAATATACGCTCTATCTTTTGCTTTTAGAGTTAACACCAAATAAGTATCGGTCTACTGATCTGGCCACTAAAAATGGTTTAAAGAAATTACTTTCCAGTAAACATGGACCACTTTCCAATGTCTTTTCCAGCATTATCAAAGCCTGCAGAGACTTGCCAGACCACATTTTCTTTTTTTTTAACCAGTTTTCCTCCAACCCACAAGAAGTATCAGTAGCCACTATTCTTTGCAAGTTGGTATCTCAGAGCCATTGAGAGAGACCAAGAACACTATTTACATTCTTGTTCTTAGCTAAGACTCTATAATTAGTCTGATACCAAGAATACTCTATGCAGGAATGCCTTGTGAAATAGGACTACACTGCTTAGGTTGAGATCAAAGATCCTGAGTATGGCCATTATCCCTGGAGTCAGCTCTGATGGACAGGTCTGAGTCACTATTACTATTATGTAGAGTTTCTAATCAGCTCTGTGTAAAACTCAAGCTTTGACCAAACCTGTCCCCAAGTAACTGTCATAACTAGATATCATAAAAGTATCCCAGATCCTCACTAGCTCCTCTGCACAGATCCTATTGACCAGGGTCCAAGAATTGATGTCCTGGAGTTGTGATCCTGTTTTTCTCACATTTTAAATTCTAAATAAATGTGGTGAAAAGGAAAACCTACTTACTCTATAAATATGGGCCTCAAGGTGACCCAGGTCATTCTGCTCACAGTGGACAGAAAAGCCCTGGTTCCACAAAACAAGGTTTGAAATTACTGTCTGTAGTGGCCCATGTCTTAAAGTAACATAGTTAACCTCAGGAGCAGACAAATTGTCACGTGACTTACCTAGAATAATAAAGTGGTTATTTTTATATTTAAGCAGCTGTAACAATAACAACCATGGTGCTAATAGCTAACATTTAAATGAGAACTCACCATATGCTGTGCACATTATAAGCATAATCTCATTTAACATCCCAGTGGCCTTGTAAGTACTGCTATTTTATTTTTCATTTTTACAGATGAGGAAACCAAGTAACTGTGCCAATGTCACTCAAATTGATTAAGGTATCAAACTGGAAGTTCAGTCAAGCCTATATTGTTTTAGTTCTTGAGTTTTACACCCCTGCTTTTTTATAAAAAGGAGAATATCAATATTACATTTTGGTTGGATGTCATGAGTGAACCTCAATTTTACAACTGACAGATGAATTATTCATATTTTTGAGATTTTTTTTTTTTTTTGAGATGGAGTTTCACTCTTGTTGCCCAGGCTGGCATGCAATGGCATGATCTCGGCTCACTGCAAACCTCCGCCTCCCGGGTTCAAGCAATTCTTCTGCCTCAGACTCCAACTTCATATTATCATCTGTGACAATTAAACTGGACAAGAAAAGGAGTCTCGTAAGTATGCATTTTGCAAAGTACTTACATAGTCAATGGGCTTGAGAGATTTGACTTTAGATGCTGGGCAGCCGCAGGAAGTAAGGTCAGCATAGAGGCCTTCTTCTAACACACAGTGACTAACAAACATGTCTTCTTGGTAACAGAGGAGCCAGCTAAAAGCCAACCAGTAAGACATTCAGTCAAATTGCATTCACTTGGCAGTTTAGGCTCATTACTGTGCTGTGGGAACTGGGGTAGGGGTAGGGCACAATATGTGCGGAGCAGCAGCACACCAGCTTTAAAAACAAAAAACACACCAGCCACCACTATCATTCCCTGACTGCTTAAGATGTGCCAGGCATGAGGCAAGGCACTTTACATTTACTATTTCATGGTGTCCTTAATAACCTAAGAGTTCGGAATGTCCTCATTTTATAGGCAACAAAAGTAAGGATTAGGAAGGAAAGGTGATTTTCCCACGGTTCCTCAAACTACTCAATGATAGAGAGGAAGTCTGAAATAAGACGATGCCTGTGTTAAGCTAAAGACATTCTTTTTATTTAGTGCTTTCAATAGAGCACTCTGGGATTAGATTACAGTGATTATTAAGTACCTGAACAGATTATAAGTTCTTTTTGGGAAAAATTAAAAAGTTTTGTATTCAGTCTAGAAGAGAATAGAAGACAGATATTTTAAAATCACACAAGAGTATATTAAACACAGCTGTCACCTACAAATCTGACAACTAATAGAAAATTTTAAAAAGAAATAAACTCCTTAGAATCTTCAATAGTGAGTTATCTTCAGTAAAGCATTCATCAGAAGATTGCTCAACACATAGCCTTTTGAAAAGAAGGAGCCTAAGGGAAAAATGAAACGGCTGTTACTAATTTAGTTTTGGTGCTGTTAAGGTCTAGCTCTGTATTTTAAGATCACCAATACTGTCCTCTTGTTAGACCAGCTGAACTTTGGATAACCACAGAAATGCTGTGTGACATTATAATTTACTGTCATGTCTTCTACTGTAATAAGCATTTTATAGTCAACATTTATCAAAGGTTTCTAATGTGCCAGGCATAAAGCTAGGACATTATTTTATTTAGTCCTTATACGACTACTTTGAGGTGGATACTATTATTACCCATCCTTTACAGATGAGGAAGCTGAGGTTCAGAGAGGTGACTCACTTTGCCTAAAATTACATAGCTAAAAAATGGTGGAACTGGGCTCAGATCCAGGTCTCTCACACATTCCAGGTGCTTAAATAATTCCCATAGTTCCTGTCTTCTTTTATTACCCTGCTGTTGTATATTTCCTATGAAGAGATATGTGTGACTAGTTTGTCCTAGAACTCAGTGTCAAGAAAAATATACTTTCCTCCAGAAAATTCTTCAGTGCTTCTCATTAACAGACGATGATCCTAAATCTTGTAAGATATTTTCTTTTATCTTAGTGGAGAAGGAACTCAGAACCAAATAATAGTAACAAAATTATTTCAGGTCATTGGTATATATATTTCTTATTAGAGTTGCAGATTTCTGTTTAACTCAAAGTGCCCTACTTTATGTGTTTTAATGTTGTAAAACTCTGATTTCCTTTTCAGAGTTAAGTATATAAACAAAAACAAATACAAGGAGGCTCAAGGCAGAAGAGCTATAGGAAATAGAAGGAAAGGACTGCTTGATTTAGGGTTAATCAAGAAGATTAACAGAAACAATGGAGTGGACTGAACCTTAAAGGATATATCTGAATTATTATTAAGCAGGTGTCACAAACTTACATAACTGCAGGAGACCACAGAGGTAATGCAGATGAGTAGTGTAACAGGTGGAAGAAACTTGGGAATGGTGGTGACTATGGTACGCTGGAAAGCATATATGCAATCTATTCACTACCAGCTAATTACTGACAAAGGCAAAAGCTTTCCCCAAGTCTTAAAATCATCTGACTTTTAAAGAAAAGGTGGAAAACAGCTTCTTCTGAAACATATCCTAAACATAAGTATTAATACAAAGTTTTTTAACTTGGTGTACAGGCCAAACAAACGACACCTGCTGGCTAGATCTACCAGAGACCTCCAGCCTTTGGTATGAAGCAGCCATCAGCAAGCTGCAGCATGCGGCCAAATCTGCCCCGCTGCTTGTTTTCCAGTAGCCCATAAGCTAAGAGTGGTTTTCACATTTTCAAAGGGCTTAAAAATGTAAAAGAAGACTATTTCATGGCATGTAAATATCACATATAATTAAAATGTCAATGTTGGTAAACAATGGTTCACTGGAACACAGCTGTGCCTATTGGTTTGTGTACGGCTGCTCTTGTGCTGTGGCTACCAGCAGTGTGGAGAGTAGCTGGGGCAGAGCCTGTGGAACTCACCAAGTAAAAAATATTCACCATGTGATCCTTTATAGTTAAAGTTTGCTGACCCCTGGGATACAAAGTAAGGCTTTGAAAAGCAAATGTTACAAGAGAGCAGAATAGGATGGGAAGTGGATAGGGAAAAGGGGGCTAGCTGATGGTAAGGTCTGGAAAAGAAAGACTTTGAACTTGATTGGACTGGTACTAGAAAATGGCTGGAAATTAAAGCATTAGTAAAAATATTAAACTGGATTTAGGGACAAATAATTGGACTATGATTTGTTTGGGGTAAACACTAGAAATAAGATGACACTGAAGGTAATTAACATACTGAAGTTTTTCCATGTGAAAAATAGAAGGCCCAGGTCTCTCATGATTCAAGGGAGAAGGAAGGAAAACTGACAAACCCAAGATATTTTAAAGGAAGAAAAGACAGACTTTGATAGGTTATTAGGAAGATGTTTGATACACAGAGATGCCACAAACAGTACAGTTAAAAATAGTTAAAATGGTAAATTTTGTTATGTATATTTTAGCACAACAAAAAAATTTGTAGAATATATTTTAGCTGTGGGACTCACATGCAGTTTCATACACATATGAAAAATATATAGTATATTTTTGCAGTTGGAAGAATATTAGATTCAGAGATAAAAAGAAAAAAACCCAAAGCAATCACAGGTCTGAAATTTGGTATATAATCTTGGAAAACTCTAACTCTGAACCTGGTTTCCGCATCTGTGAAATGGGGATAATGAATACTTTGTTAAAAGATTTTTAAAATTAGGATTAATATGTTTTACTTGGATAAAAACACCAGGTATTTTTATAGCATTCTACTATACTAGACAGTAAATATAGCAAATAAACATTCAAAATATTTAGGAAATAATCTAAGATCACAGTGAGAGACAAAATCAAAATGCTCCCTAAGTTGGTTAATAAGCATTCTGTTTTTCAGTATTCTATCGTAGCTCAAAATACAAATTAAGCAAAATTAATATAGACCAGTTGGCAGGTAACCAATGTCTGCTGAAGAGAAATTTTAAAGATTCACTGTGCATGTAAAAAATAAATCTTTATAAATTAAAAAAATTAGTTATTAAATAACAGCAGAAAACACTTAATAAGCATACTTACCAACCTCGAAGAACTTTAAAAGAACATGGCATGAGTGAAGTCAAATCAGAAGTTTCTTCTGTAAAATCTATACATTCACCTTGGAACCCTGGTTTACTGAATGCTTTGAGCTACAAGAACAAACAACACAACAATTAAATTTAAAAAATGGTCTTAGATTATCACAAGCAAATAAAAACCTTCAATTTCATGAATTTATAAAATGCAGCAAAATAGTAAACTCATCTTTAGTCTATTATCAATGAATTAATGGTAAGGATGATGATATGCTCCTTAAACCTGCTTTCTCACATGTTTCCAGGAATGGAATGTCACTGTTTATCATTTTTCTTGCCTGTCTTCCACCAAATTGTGGGTACAGAGGCCTAGAAAACAATTCTATCTATAAGAGTACATTGGAGTCCTTCTTCCACTAAAATGTGGTCCTTTATTCGCTCAAACAACCATTATGCCCTATGCTGAGACTAGATGTATAAAATAAGAAGCAATTTAGTGCTAAACATGAAAGAGGCTTAGATTACTATGAGACTACATGGTTTGCTGCTTCTCTCCCTAGCTCTTCCTGATCCACAGTTAATATAAAGAGAAGAGAGCATGAGCGCATGCCCATGAGAGCACAGGAGCAGATGGCAGAGGAGATAATAATGACGGGATCAGTGGAAGATTTATGGTGAAGAAAGAAAGATATCTGTGTCATGTATTTCAGCTTACAGGCTTCGGTTTTCTGATAAGAATACCTTAAATGTACAGCTTATGGTTATACACAACTACATTTCTACTTTCGTCCTTTTTGTTGGAAAAAAACATGAAATCTCAACTATAATTCCCTTTAGGCCAGATATATAATAATTTGAAATTCCAGTAGCCTTGAATATACAATAGGAATGAAAAAAATTAAAAGCCCTGCAAAAATTTCATACTCCACTGGAGACCTGGAACAACATGGCCCACAGGTCCACCCTGCACTGACAGGCCTGCACTAGGGCACAGAACGCATCGTAACAAACCATCTGCGGCATCGCCCTTTGTTCTGCTCATGCTGTCATCGAGGATACGGCTTTTTTGAGCAGCCAATGTTTACCTCCCTCGTCTTCCCAAAGGCCTTTTCTTAGAAGAATTGTTTCTTGGCTATCTCATTCTGCTCTGACCTTACTTGATCTGTTATCAAAGATCAGTCAAAATCAGGGAGGTGAGAAAACTAATTCCCCCTGACCATCTGTGGCTTGCAGAAAACCACTTCCTGTTATGAAACTACACTGTATTTGGAGCATTAAAACATCAAGGGACGTCTTGTTTAAGGAGATGTGATCCAGCAAGTTTCTGTTGTAGTCCTTCTAGAAGATACAGAGGAGAGCAAGGAAAGGAAGTCCAAACCAAGACATACTTATGTCTCATGTTTTATCTATTATCATTAAAGATGTATAAAATGTGAAGCTAAAAAGCAAATCACTTTTAACCCCCCATAACAGTGAAATTTCTCCTGCATAGAAACATCATCTTACTAAAAGTCAGAAAAGCTATATGAGAAGAGACACATGTTGTCTTGTTCACTACTTGCATTCCCAGTTTAATTGTATACTGCTGAGTTGACGATTCATACTTCAACATTTTCACAATGAAGCCATGAAACGTCAAATCCTGGACTACTGATAATGCCAGTTAAGCATATTTTAGATGGTATATATAGTAGCTGCCTTCATTTTTTGTCTCAGACTTCATACCCAGAAAAATTATTTAAAATTCATATACACATGCAGCAATAATGTTATCAAGTATCTCTTGATGGGCTAAAGTAGTCTTTGTCCAAACTTTAAAACCTGGCTTAAATGCTTATGAGTTTACTAAATGAGATATAGTGTCTGATTCACCCAGAATTAGACCAACTCTACAAAAACATGCCTTTTGATCACCTTATCAATCCTCAAAATAGCACAATTCTCATAATAATGTCCTGAGGAGCAGCCATACAGAAACCAACTCTGAGCTTTCTGATTATAATAATTAACTTGTAGTTTCTACTTTGGTGCAATTAAGTGACAGACTCTTGGAGAAATTAAGTCCTAGGAAAAACTAGCTGGATAAACGACCATGTTAGCTTCCTTTACAGATCCACGGATAACAAATATACAAAATAACTCTTAATACTGAGGCAAATAGACAAACAAGAGATGAGTTTTTTCCAAACTAGACCCATCCTTCTGTACCATGAAGGTATGGCTCAATCACTACCAGCACCCCAACCAGAAATGTATGGAAGCAAATAAAAAAAAGTAACCCTGTGGTTTGCTTTTCTTAGAACTACCATTTGAGCAGAAATTATCTCCAGTCTATTAAGAAGATTTTACAGGAATGCTTTTTGCTATGTAATTTTCATTTACAGTATATGCTAATAATATGTGGTAATATATCCTTAATATGACAAACTATTATAAAGTACAATGAACTGACAAAACAGAAGCTGTGCTGACTTATTCTACAATATCAGCAGTATTTTTAATGTAATTTTACTTACTCCAATACTAAAATAATTTCTATGAGAAACTTTCATCCCTGGCTAAATAAGACTTTCTCTAGCCCTTTGGGCCTCCCTCATACAAGTATGTTGATTATTAAGGAAAAGTCTTGTTTCCATTCTTCTATTACATCACATCTTTCTCATACTGTAGTGTTATATATTTCTCATATTGGGTATATATTCTACAATGATTTCATTTCCATTATTAATCATAAAGCCTTTCTTTACTGAAATAATTCTTCCTAAGTAGTTCTGTGACTTGGCTCCTATAAAAATGATCTAGTCAAAGTGCCACAAAGAAGTAAACTGCTCGTGAATCTTACTGTATTTGCCTAAAGCTGTCATTTTCCTATCCCCCATACATGAAAACAGTAGCAACAATTATTACAGATCCCGTGATCACTTTAAAATTCAGTGAGGCTAAAATATCCAATATAAAAAAATATGCAGTTGCTTTTCTTGTTGAGATTCATGCATAAAATGGAACAGGGGCTCAATATTTAAGTAAATCCAAATTCGTAATTAAATCTGGAAATGGACTTTAAAAAGATTCTAGAAAGAAAAGGTACTTGGCTGGGTCAAAGAGGAGAACTGGTTACATTTCTAGAGGCTGACGCCTAACTACAACCTCCTCTGAAAACTAAATTCACAGTTATAAGATTTAATCTAGTACTAGATTTCACATAGTCAGGACTTGCAATGAGAGAGATGATGACAATATGAAGATAATACATATTCTCTTTGGTTTCTGTTTTGTTTGGGGGGAAAACAAAAAAATAAAATGTCACTTGCTAATGGTGAAGAACTCTACAGCGATCCTGTATACCTTGAGTTGTTAACTGGACAGTGACCAACCAGCCTTTGGAGAATAACAATCTTCTCAATAAAAGGTGGTGTTCTCTGCATGTTCTCACTCATCAGAGGGAGCTGAACATTGACAACACATGGGCACAGAGAGGGGAACACACACCGGGGCCTGCTAGGGGTGGGGGATGAGGGAGGGAACTTAGAGGACAGGTCAGTGGGTGCAGCAAACCACCATGGCACATGCATACCTATGTAGCAAACCTGCACGTTCTGCACCTGTATCCCACTTCTTTTTTTTTTTTAGAATAAAGACAAAAACATTAAAACAAAACTTTCCTAATCTCAAAACAAAAAATAAAATTAAAAGGTGGTGTTCCACCAGTATCTCAGATAAGCCATATCTCATCATAATGTTTCCAGAACAGTCAGCAACAGTATTTTTATCACCATACATTCATAATGTATACTAATCCCTATACAAATACACTTTCTGGCTTTTCCCCTCAGGTTGCTCGAGGTTCCCCTTAAAATCACCGGCATAAAAAAATTCCCTCTGTGACTTGAGCTCTGAAATGAAACTTCCTCCTCACTCCTCAGACGGGGAAAAATCAGCACCCCATTTGAACACAGCATCTGTATTGCCAATCTTACTGTTGTAACTACTGCCTGTTGAAGAGAAAATACTTCCTAGTTATTGAAAGGAACCAGTGTGTCAGCCAAGATCCATTTGTTTAAATAAGTATAAACAAGAAAAATGTCTGAAAATTTGGTCCACTGAAAACAAGAGCTTTGAGAGTAGGTAAACAAAGAAGGCTTTGTTCAATGTTTTACCAAATATCCAGCTATCACATACCTGTCAGAAATGCTTATTTCACAAGGCAATAACTGAGCCATACCCAGAAAAATGAAGTGGAGCTGATTTCACTGGGTGTTTTCTGCTGCTTCCTCTCTTCAAGTTAGACTGGAAATACTATAAAGAAAATCCTCCCAGCAATCTGCCCCAAACAAGGAAGTCCATAAAAAAAAGAACAAGAAGGTAGGAGCAGAAGAAACAGAGATTTTTAAAAATGGGACTTTTTATCTGTACTTAGAAATCAAAAATGTGCAGCTTGAAATAACTTTTCTTTCATAGGTCTACTCATGTTATTTTCATTCATGTGAAAAAATACTTTAAAAATCCACAGTTGGGAGTTTTCAAAACTTCAAAATAAAGATCTGGCAGGAAGTGTTTCTAAATACAACAACTCAATTATATTCACAAAGGAAATGTTCCGAATAGGCCTGAGCTAATCAGAAAATAATAAAATCTGAAAGCACTGTGAATGGAAACATAGTTAAACTAAGCTGGTCTGAAATAAATACCAATATGAATATGAAAAATATACACATTCAGAGAAAAACACTGAGCATTATGTAAATGCAGCAAGTGCTAAATATTTAAGAGTAATTACTATATTTGGCTTTTTGACAACAATTTTTCTGAATTTGTAATTTAAAATAAAACAAAGGAAGCAATGTCTCTCACCTCCTCTTCCTTCTATAGTTGTACTGCTCATATCATGGTTATGCTTTCTTTGATTTAAAACCCTGAAAATGTGGTTTTGTCAAGTGCAGTCCACACCAGAAATGTCTCTTTTGCTACTTCTAGTTGTGTGCATAGTACTTACTTAAATTATGAATCTCAGATTTATTGTGTGTAATTGGGAGTAATACTGACCTCATGGACTTACCAGAATTCTTAAATAGGCACAATTTCTAGCCCTCAATAGAAAATGAACAAATGTTAGGCTCCAAAGTATTGCCCAGTCCCCTTCAAACGATTAATACAGAAGAAATGAATACAGGACTTCAAGTTCACTAGCTCAGAAACATCTGAGGTTGGTATTAGAAATACATGTACATAATAAGCATGCTGACAGTGACTTCTCCATGGTAAGTTTGCTCTTCCAGAGATAAATATAATAGTCTATGAAGAATGTGACGCTGAAGAATGGGCAATGGGAAACAAAGAGTGGCAGAAGTTCAAAAAGTGGTGAGAGCTACAGCTCTGTCAGGAGAAAACGAAAGTATGACAAACCCAGTCTATACACCCACTGACAGTTGTGAATAATTCTGCTTATAAGTACCAAGTACAATGTACTCTGCTTGCCAGAGAGACAAAAAAATTATCTGTAGAAAAGAAAAACATTTGATAGAAAGGGTATAAATGCTTTTAGTAAACAATTTAACAATTTTAAGAATATTTTTACACATACCAAATGTGGAGGTTCATTTATCCCAAGTGGTTCCTGAAAAACATTAAAGCGTTATCTTTTTGAAAGTTTTGAAAATATCCTTTGAAAAAAAAATTGCTTTTCATTGTTTTTTTTTTTTCTTTTTTGAGACGAGGTATTCATCTGTTGTCCAGGCTGGAGTGCAGTAACACACTTTCAGCTCACTGCAGACTTGATCTCCAGGGCTCAAGCAATCCTCCCAGCTCAGCCTCCCAAGTAGCTGGGACTAAACTCATGTGACAAAATGCCCAGTTAATTTTTACTTATTTTTTGTAAAGATGAGGTCTGCGTTGTTCAGGCTTGTCTCAAACTCCTAGGCTTTAGCGATCCTTGACCTTGGCCTCCCAAAATGCTGGGATTGCACACCTGTGCCACTGCACCCAGCTTGAAAAAATATTTTGATGGTTTGATCTGTTTACGAGACTCTGAACTGACTATTGCTCTCAAATAACCTACTGAATTCTCTTATAATGATTTTAGTATTTATAACTAATTCATTTTGAGTAATATTGTAGTTGGAAGACAAATATGGCCTAGTGCCCATTACAAAGAAGGAGTGTGAATTTCTGAACATTATCTCGTGGGCACGCTTATTGTTCTGCAGCATTTATTATTGACCACACTCTTCTATAACTTCATGAATTTGCATATAAAGGAGATTATTCCTTGTTTGTGAAATGTCCTTTCTGCCTAGAAAAATTGCTTTTATCTCTTAAGCTATCACTCAGTTCACCAATACATCCTCTTCTGTGGCAAGGTCTTCTATTCCCCAGGTACTGAGTGTTCCCTTTCCCTGCTCCCCTGCACTGCCTACACACTTCATTTTCTCACTAATCATACTATCATTAATTGTCCATACATCTATCTCCCCTAGGAGACAGAAAACCAACAGGATAGTTTTACTCAATTTTTATCGCCAGTGATTAGCATAGTGTCCAACACATCAGAGACACTAAATAAATGCTGTTGAGTGAATGAACTGATAAATCACAGAGGCTTCTCATTCATGTGTTAATATCTACTAGCTCTCTATGGAGTCTATCGAAATTCAAAGTAATATTGCATTTTCTTTCTATAAACACACGACATAATTCAACAACTCCACTTTTAAAAAGTGTTTTCCACATATTCAGTTGTATACTATTATATAATGCAGCATTGGCTATATTAATACTTCACTCACCAGTTGGATTGGTCGTATCGACATGATTATATTATTTGATCCTCCCCAGTCAAAAAAGCATTTGTATTTCCCTTTTTCTAAAATGTATTGTTCTCCACAGAAGAACTTTTGCTGGTAAGCAACCCATCTAGTATGGAAAAAAAGAAAAAAAAGAAAAAGAAGTGATACACAATCAAGCAAACAACAATTTTAAATACCAAAGAATCTCTCAAGGTTCTCAGTGTAGGGGCAACTTACACTCCACTTTTAACATGAATGGATCTTGTTTTACTGCCAAAGCCAATTTCTTCCAAATCAGAAATTTCCTGATTTGTAATGTCAATAAACTTCCCACTTTCTAGGTCAGATTCAAACAGTGTGACAGAAGATTCTATAAAATTCTAAAAGGAGAAACAGAAAAGGTTAGGAAAACATACACATTCTGTTTTATGGACTGCTATTATCTTAGCAAAATATCACATACTCATGGGGTAATTTTCACACAAATAACTCCAAGAAGAATTTTAAATGGCCCTAGAATCAATTTTATAGCTATCACTCCCATGTAGTTCAAAGGAAAAAAATCAGTCTGAATTTACTTTAGTTGGGAAGATACTACATTTTTATATAAAGTAGTCGTCAGTAAATTTCTGGGACTTACAGGCTATCATATACAACACTAATTGCAAAGGAAACTAGTCTCACTTGTGCATAAGGAACAAAAACTATATGAAACAAAAGTAAATAAATAGTGTACTGTGGCAATGTGTGACAAGAGTTTATGAGCGTAAATATAATAGGAAAATAGCTATAATTTGCTTAACAAAAAATGCTCATTAAAAAATTAAATGATAGGAAAATTTTAAAAATGTATAGTAAGTCAACACATTTAAAACAAAGATATCTTAGAAAATCTCTATGACTCAGATAAATCGGCAAAAGACAAAGACAATTCATGAAAAAGAAAATAACAAATATGCAAATGTCTAATTTCATGAGTAAAGTAAAGAAATTCAAACTAAAACAATTAGATACAGCTTTCATTTCTTAAAGAAAGATCTAAAAGTCCAGTTTTGTCAAACTATATTGCTGGTGGAAACAAGAATTAAACATCTATTATATAAAATGACTTAAAAGACTAAAAAGAAACTGTTCATGCTCTCTGACCCTGAAATTCCTTTTTGAATTAAGAAGTCTCCTAAGAGAATTAAATGATGAGCAATTTATATGCAAAAATGCACTATTTACAATAGTGAAGTCTGTAAACAATATGAATGTCCAAAAGATGGTTTAATAAACCTTTTACTTCATCCATCACTTAGTGGAATATTGAATATAATTAAGAGTTTTTAACAAACTAACAGAATAAAGTCCAGGGTAAGTCCTATAAGGTTACTAGATTACTACCATTGCTGCTTTTCTGCACAATTAAGTTATTGCCAAAGTCACCTAGATTTAAGCATTGCTCTTCTGCTTGAGAATAAGGAACAATGATGCAACAACCTTAAAAACTGTACTCCATTTTACATTTTAAAGCACTTGGATAAGTTAGTAGTTAGTAAAATCTCAGGTACAGTACTCCCAACTATTTTTTTTTATATTATGCTTTAAGTTCTGGGGTACATGTGCAGAACATGCAGGTTACATAGGCATATATGTACCATGGTGGTCTGCTGCATCCATCACCCCATCATCTACGTTAGGTATTTCTCCTAAATGCTATCCCTCCCCTATTCCCCTACCCTCTGCTAGGCCTCCCCTATCCCCTCACTCCCCGACAGGCTCCAGTGTGTGATGTTCCCCTCCCTGTGTCCATGTATTCTCATTGTTTAACACCCAAATATAAAGCAAATATAAAGTTAATCTAGTATATAACTGAGGAAAAACAAGCACACCAAGGAAGTGTTATTGAGGACATCAAGGAATAAAAATTCCTTAATCCCTGGACTCTAAATACTGTTATATTCCTTTTGGTCCTCTCCAAAAAAAAAACAACTCCAATGTATTTGGATGACTCATTTGGAATTAGGAACACATTTCTGGTTGTCCTCTCCAAGCACTCCATGATACACATCACATTATCCCTAAGGAACATGTCTGGTATTTGACCTTAGTACATCCAGGGTGTTCCATATACTGGAGCCAGGACATTTGAAAATTGTATTATGCAGCTCTTCTTTCTGTCCTCTAGTGTAGTTTATATTACTTCAATGGAGATCTTAAATGCAGTGCTTCACTCTTCCCCAGGCTGGAGACATCTGAGCCTCTGCATAGATTAACAATGTCTCACATCAACTCTACCTATTAACTCATAGGGAGCTGTCAAAACTACAAGAACATTAAGAATTCCTTTCCAATTAAAATGCTATGTCTGGGGAATATACAATTTTTAAGTATAATTTGATAAGCAAGTTTTTAAAGCATTTTCACAATATGTACATATTTTATGTTGTCTAAATACATGTAGATTTTTTTAGTATACTTTATCTGAAAATATTTTAGTGAACTTAAACGTAAATGAGAAAGTGTCTAAAAGTCATGTATTTATTATGTATGTATATTGGTCTGTAATGTGACCCTATATTTATAGCTACAAATGAAATGCTAATAAGTCTTTGACTGAATGAAATCCAGTTTTTTATTGTTAAGGTAATTTTTAAGTCTAAGCATTTTGGAACAATGAAAAATGAATAATATGACATGGGCTCTACAGTAAGACAGACTTGCCCTCAAATCACAGGTCTCAAATCACAGTACCTCAACTCTTAGATCATCAGTTTCTGTATCTCTAAGATAGGAATCATAAGAGTCTCCAATTCACAGTCTTTGTAAAGATTAGTACAAATATGCATATAAAGCCATTAGTAAGTACTTGATAAATTGTTAAGATTATTATGAGGATTATAATAACATCTTTAGCTGTGAGTTAACAACTCATAGTTTAATATTTTAAAAATCTAATTTAAGGAGAACAGAAGAGAAGATATTCCTTGAAGGGCATTTTTACTTATATATTAAAAAAAGAACCTGTCATTTTTTGTACAGGCCCAAAACTTTTGTTTGCAGTATTAATTAACATGTTCATTTCAGCTATTTTTTTCTATTATGCATTATAGCCTCTGTCTATATCAGATATCTCCTAATTATTTAGCTATGTGGTTGCAGTTTTTATAACTTTTCACATTTTCTATGGGGGATTTCAACCAGTGACCTGGGGTATTGGTCTTTTGTTATATTTGTTTTAGTTAAAGTCATCTTTAGAAGACACCATCAAATTCAGTGCTGAACATTTCTAGCATTAGCCATGCTCCCCATCCAACTTTTTCTTAAATAAGTTGGGAGAACATTTTATTCACTACTGGGTGGACGGTGCTTTCAATCATTACCCATGACTTCCTCAGTGTATGTGCCACAATGATCTAAAGCACACAGAAGGCTCTGTCTTGCTTTGTCTTGCTTACCTTTTAGATATCAAGTAAGACATGGCTAAGTCAAGAAAATCCATGATCCTCGTGCATTAGAACTGTGGACTAAATACTTCACAAGCTATTTATCTATTGCTCAAGACATCCCAGTGCCCAGTCTTCAGTAGACTGTTCTATTTCTTTTTCAGGTAGAATTGACTTCCAACTAGTTTGGTACAGTCACCAGAAAAATCTGTCTAAGCCATTAATGCAATCATGCTTAGTAGGACTAGAATCCATCAACAGTTCATGGTCAACTCAAGAAAAAAAAAAATCTGAACTCCTCAATATGGCCCTTCATTATCTGGCTTTAGACTTCCTTCCAAAGTTCTCCCTAACATCCCAACTTAACCACATTTCCCTAAACATACCAAAATTTTGCTTAGATGAGGGTTTCTCAACCTCAGCACTGTTAATATTTGGGACCCTGTAATTCTTTGTTATTGGGGGTTGTCCTTCACATCGTAGGGGTTTGGCAGCAACCGCTGCCTCCACCCTCTAGATGTCAGTAGCACCCCTGCTCCAGATATGGCAATCCAAAATGTCTCCAGACACTGCCAAAGGCCCCCTGAGGGGTAAAATCACTCCTAGTTGAGAATTAACAGCTTATAACCTTGACTTTACACATTAACGTGTTAAACTCTTGCTGAACAGGCGCCTACCTTTTTCCTTCACCCTGTTCTAGAACTTCTTCACTTGGTTAACTCTTTTGAACTTGAAATTTCAGCCAGCTCACATCTTTTCCAACTGACCTTCTGCTGGGGACTCTGAGTACTTTGTACTTAATACAGTCATAACCAAACAATACCAAACATTTATGTAAGTGCTATCTTCCTTACCAGACTGCCTGCTCTGTGAATGTGGGGGCTGAGTCTGGCCACTCCTCGCATCTAACAAAGAAGGTACTCAGAATATGATTATGGAAACAATGGATGAAATGTTGTAAAAGAATTCCATAATAATCACGGCAGTTAAGAAAAATAGGCAAGTTGGAGAAGCAGTTCAGGTTAATGCTCTTGGTGTTAGAAATATTTTACAATCTCATATTTTATCAGGAGTCATGTCCAATTTTTGTGAGAATATTTTTTAAAAAGTAGAAAATTAAGGATAAGGAAGTTAACTCACAGCTTGTAAGTACCGGAAAGACAAGATGGGGCCATTTAATGCACCACAGGCATTACTGTCTTCAAAGTCTCCTTCTTCAAGCAGAAACTGCTGGCCTTTAAAATGTTCTTTTTCATAGGCAACCCACCTAGAAATAAAGGGGATACCAAAATGACCCATTAATAAAACTCTGGTCAACAAAGCAAAACAGAGACAATCAAGATAAAGCTCACAGTAGTTCATCTCCATTTTCTAAAAGCAACACATTTGTTTTGTTTTCATTTACAAAGAGAGACAAATGGTGTGTGCTTCATAGATCAATTTTTATAATTTGGAGACTTCCCAACAAAAGGTTAATTACAGAACTGCAACAGAGCAATGCTTTTTAAATGTCTGTGGCATGACTTATACCTCAGCGCAAGGTGGTCAGAGAACAGTGTGCCAGGTAAATGTAACACGAAGTGTATACGGCCAATGAGAAAGGATACTAATTTACATGGAGATCCAAAGATAAATCATTTTTATTTTACTAATTAAGCCATTCTGGAATGACAGAATGACTTTTACATGAAACATTTATTCAGGGTTTAAATCAAGAGAATCTGTCACCAGACCTCAGTTCAAAAACAAAACACAAGATGGTTTAGCAAACAGGAACCAGGAAATTCGACTGAGCTGTTATTAGCCCCAGGCTCTTCATGTATACAAGGACTTCTGTATATTACAGGTGGGAAATGTTGGTCCCACACTTTCTTGACTTCTAATCTAAAACTATCAGTACAAGATACTGATAAATACCATTAGTTATTAAGCTCCTCCATGAAACTCACCTTTTAATAAAGTAATCCACGGTATCTAATGCAGTGTGGGCATAGATGGCTCATAAAACAAGTTGGCCTTCTCAAATCTGCCTTTAGCCACACAGTGTAGTTAGGCTGAGATGCCCTCCCACAGTGCAGATTCCAAGGATGACTATTTCTGAGCTCCAGGGTTGGGAACTCTGGAATTCAGGAGCTTGACAAAATAAAGCCTAAGATGGCTGCCTACTACTGCTTTTTCTTTCTTCACTCCTACTGTGGTTGTGAAGATATAGAAAATATTCCAAATAATTGTTTTCATAGGGCAGAAATAACAGCCATTAATTGTTACTCCCTCCACCCTTTCTGTCAGTACAGGTATGATGGTGGGGCAGAGGGTCCACATGAATTGGAATAAACCTGTAAACCTATTTATACATCTCAGTATGTATGTAATATGTAAATCAACTAACATTATTTTATTCTTAAACTATTATATAAAAATAAATTCCACAAAACAACTTGTAAATGCTAAGCTTTCTTTTATGTAAGTGTGGCTACTCAAAACATGCTTTTATTTATATCTGAGTGGGAAAAGAAATAAAAGGTGTAAAAGACCTTAAAGGATAGATTAAGATTCATGAATTTATATGACAGTCCAATAATCATGTTTTCAATTTTTCTTAATAGACCAAGTTTTGATTAAGATTCAATTTATATACCCATCTGGTATATTTAAAGGAGGTATCACCTAAGAAAAGTTAAACATTAGCTTTACTTTCCCCAGATTCCTCAAGATGGTACAAGGATGGGGTCCATGCTACCTACAAATACAACTGAACAACAAAATCAAAAAATGGTAGTTGTGAAAAAATAATCAGCTATTCCTCTTTAAATGAGGACATCACATCTTTCTCTTGCACTTTTCAGATAAAAACGAAAGTGCGTATCCTGCATTACAAGTCATGTTTACTTAGGAGTTTTACAAAATAGCTATAAAAAAAACCCTTAGAGAATAGCAATGCACATCACACACAATTTTAGCAGATAATTTTCTATGCAGCAGAAAATTATTTTTATCCTAAGTCAGTCTAGTTAATAGAAAAAATATTTAGATCTCAAAGGGAAGAAAACACAAAAATATGTTATAGCAGGGTTAACAAGAAACATGTGTGTTCACAAACCAGACAGTGCTATAAACAAACAATAAAAATGTGTTTATCCAAACCATATTTGTTCTTCAAGATCCAAAATTTTTAAATTGAAAGACAAGGGAGTAAGTGATTAATAATATGTCAGACCAGGCCAGGCGCGGTGGCTCAGCCTGTAGTCCGGGCACTTTGGGAGGCCAAGGTGGGAGGATCATGAGGTCAGGAGATCGAGTCCATCCTGGCCAACATGGTGAAACCCTTTCTCTACTAAAAAATACAAAAAAATTAGCTGGGCATGGTGGTGTTGCCTGTAGTCTCAGCTACTCAGGAGGCTGAGGCAGGGGAACCGCTTGAACCCAGGAGGTGGAGGTTGCAGTGAGCTGAGATGGCACCACTGCACTCCAGCCTGGCTTCAGAGCAAGACTCCGTCTCAAAAATAATAATATGTCAGATTAATAATTTATACAATCTACATATCCAGCATATATAACCTCTTTCATTTTTATTTCGACTGGTATGGCTCTCACTTAATTTATTACCTGAAATTGCAAAGTCTAGATCTCTAATAACAGACCCTTGAGTGGTCTTAAGCAAGTCATGTAACTTCTGTGAATAAAATATTTTAGTAGCATCTTTTACTAGAGTAGCTATTAACAAAATTATATGATGTTACTGCAAATATCAAGAGATACTGATACTTAAACTAACATTCCAAAATAACCAATGTATCAACATAATGTTTCTAGAGGGATTACAGCATTGGGTTGACAATGATAAATAATGAGAACAGTTTCTTCTTCATGGTTTCACCTGCCAGGATATGAATATAAAGGTACATCGCAGGCCCATCATAGATTTGGAAGGGGAGGGGGTTCCTGGCCCAGTAATTACTAAGACTGGGATGGAAGCAAAGATGGTTACACTTGGGTTTATAACCAGGGGTTCCTAGAGAGCTTCCTCAAAAGCAGTTCAGGGCCTAGGGGCAACCAATGTCAAAAAACACTCGACTTTGGAAACACACAACCTAGATCCTTTTTTAACAAGGGCAGGCTCACTGCCAAGGTTCTTAGTACGTAAGGCAACTATGATCAGCAGGATAGTGGATAAAAACTGGGGCGCCCATTCATGTTCATAACCTATGAAAACCTAATTTTATTTTGCAATTCTTATCATTCGTACTGTGTTCAGAAAGACAAAGTGCTGAAGTTTTAGAAACTATTTTCTACATTTAATATATCTCAAAATCTTTAATACAAAGAAGACTCCACAGAAAACCATAAGTAACTAATTTTTTCTACTTTCCATATTACAGAAGGAATGTATGTTTTTAGATTAAAAACAGATTGTCTTTGCTTAGCACACTTTTGTGCTGACCTTCAAAAATAGATTACTAGTGCAAATATTAAAAATATGATACTCACACTCCACCAATGACACGAATTGATCCAATTCTGTGAAAATCTCCATCATTTTTCAAAAAATTAGGAACAGAATCTATATGTTCACTAAACTCCTTAGCCTGTCCATGGAAGTGAGGTTTTTCATAAATAATAACCTGAAAAATTATTTAACATGTTTATATTTTAGTACAGATATATATATATTTCACACCAAAGACAACAAAATGTACAGGACTACTATTTTTAATTGATAGGAGGAGATTTCAAAAAGTTCATGGAAAAGGTGTATTATAAAAAACTATGCATGGATTACAAAATTTCATGCACCAAAATCAACTCCTACTGACTTAGAATAACACATCTCAACAGGACCTAGTTTGAGTTACTAAGAAGAATAAAATATTAGTTTGAAAAAAGCCCCTATAAAAGCAATACAAATTCTGCTAAAATTGAAGAATAAGCAAATTTGTGGTGAAGCTTGGGTAGAAGAATGGTGAAATCATTGATGATTTACAAAAAGTTTATGGAGACAATGCCCCAAGGAAATCAGCAGTTTACACATAGATAACTCATTTAAGAAGGGACGAGA
This sequence comes from Cheracebus regulus, assembly GCA_963574635.1. Classification (NCBI taxonomy): domain Eukaryota; kingdom Metazoa; phylum Chordata; class Mammalia; order Primates; family Pitheciidae; genus Cheracebus; species Cheracebus regulus. The sequence continues at coordinate 365 of CAUYQU010068322.1, read as the reverse complement.
TGATGTTGAAGATGAAGCATGAATCAGCAGACCATCCATGTCAATTTGAGAGGAAAAAATCCATCTTGTGGGAGAGAGATCCAAGATGGCCTCGTAGAAGCAGCGCAGGATTGTAGCTCCCAGTGAAAGTGCAGAGAGCGAGTGGATGCCGCAATTGCAGACGAATTTTTGATGCCCACAGACTGGGAGATTCCCGGCGAAGGAGGCACACGGGTCTCCAGCGTGACTCTTTTGGCCAGCGCGGCGCTTCTCGGTGCGGAGTGTACGGGACTGGATGCCCTTTTAGTCGGGCTCGGCTGGTCCCATCCCCACAAGGAGAACAGCAATTGGAAGCGCTGAGGACTGAGAACAAGCACAGCTGAACC
>CAUYQU010068321.1:0-48458 GCA_963574635.1 Cheracebus regulus | reverse complement strand
CCGTGTGGCTCTTCTGCCGGGAATCTCCCGGTCTGTGGGCAACAAAAATTCGTCGGAAAGTGCGGCGTCCACTCGTTCTCTGCGCTTTCACTGGGAGCTACATTCCTGAGCTGTTGCTAATCGGCCATCTTGGATCTCTCCGACCCTGTTTTCATGACTGAAATACATTGGCCTTGCTCCTTGGCCACAGGGCATTAGTTTGAAAACTCAGGAGGAACAAAGTGCAAGTTGGGAGGGCCTGCCTGGTAGAGTAGAGAGGGCCCAGCTACTGCCAGAGAGAGCAGGGGTGAGTCCTGCCCTGCCTGCATGTAACCTGCAGCCATTCCTTCGGAGGGCTGCTTATAGGATATTGTGTATAAAATACCTTCCCGGGTGTCAGGCTCAGAAGAAGGGCTTAATAAATGACAGCAGTGATGGTTACCATCCTCAGATGGGTGACATGTCACAGGGATCCTGCCACCCCTCAAGATGCTGGCGTTGCCAGGTGTTGCAACTTGGGGGTGACAGTAGGCAGTCACTCACTCTCCCCACATAGACACTGGCTGCTAGGTAGAGCGCCCAGAGGAGGTAGGTGGGGGCAGGCTGTGCTGGAGAGAGAGTCCTGTCCTGCCAGGAAACATCCTATGTAGAAACTTATTTCACAGATTCTTAGCATTTATAGCATAAAACCTCAGGTCAGGGCAAAGACCCTCACTTCTATATACTAACTCAGACCTGGCAGTGCCAGTTTTTCCCTCTTTAGGGGTGATATTTGATCTTGCACTTTGTAAGTGTGGAATGTCTCCCATTCTCTTCTCTCCTACCTCCCTCTTTCTCAGTAAAGTGGAGTAGTATTCATAACCTGCTTCAAAAAGTACCTGGAAGGAGCAATGATAAAAAAAAATCATATTTGAATATATTAATTTATGGGTTTGCTGCTGAAATTTTTTTGAAATAGGGATATTTTCAAGGTCACTAAAACTCGAGCATTGTGAGATAAAACATTCATTTGTATGAATCTGGAATTGATGAGAGTCGTACCTGGGCTGGGCTCAAGTTCTTTGATAAGAAATCAGTGATGCAAGGTTGAGCGCAGTGGCTCACACCTGTAATCCCAGCACTTTGGGAGGCCAAGGCGGGTGAATCACCTGAGATCAGGAGTTTGTGACCAGCCTGGCCAACATGGTGAAACACTGTGTCCACTAAAAATACAAAAATTAGCTGGGCATGGTGGCAGGTGCTGTAATCCCAGCTACTGAGCAGACTGAGGCAGGAGAATCACTTGAACCTGGGAGGTGGAGGTTGCAGTGAGCTGAGATTGCACCATTGTACTCCAGCCTGGGCAACAAGAACAAAACTTCATCTCAAAAAAAAGAAAGGCCGGGTACAATGGCTCACACCTGTAATTCCAGCACTCTGGGAGGCCGAGGCAGGTGGATTGCCTGAGGTCAGGAATTTGAGGCCAGCCTGGCCAACATGGTGAAACCCCGTCTCTACTAAAAATACAAAAATTAGCCAAGTGTGGTGGCACGTGCCTCTAGTCCCAGCTACTTGGAAGGCTGAGGCAGGAGAATTGCTTGAACTCGAGTGGCAGAGGTTGCAGTGAGCTGAGATTGTGCCACTGCACTTCATCCTGGGCGACAGAGTGAGACTATGTCTAAGAGAGAGAGAGAGAGAGAATCAGTGATGCTAGTAAGCCTGTTGAAATGTATTTAACCTGTTCAGAAGGATTATATGCTATTATATATGCAGTTGTAGGTGAGGACACTGTGTTCTTAAAAGCAGACCCAGAAGACCTTCTGCTTGAAAACATTGTGAGTCTCTCTGACTTCCAGTTGAGTCCACTCCTATCCCAGCTGCAGGTTGAAAGCGTCTGCAGGTCAGCCTTGCCATAGCTTTAGGCTGTTGGTCCAGATTAGCAAGGTTTTGATTAAAGTTTTGACATGGAACAATTTTTTTCTACTTTAAACTTATTAGAGGACTGAATGATATCTTAATTGATTTATATCCAGAAGAATGAGATGAAATGGAAGCCCAAAAGGCACCCATTGTACTAAGAAGGGCCCTCTCCTTACCTGTGGGAATGCCTCTTTATGATGTGATTCCCGACACAGTGGGGGCTTACCTTGAGGTGTGACCTGTGGCTTTTGGGGAGGAGTGAATGAGGCAGTGCCCTTGAAGGCTTGATGCATTCACAGTGGCACATGGTGTGCACTTTGTGAGTGCTGTCATCCTTGTCGCCACTGTCATTGTCCTGGTGAAATGCTCTGGTCCTGTGTTTTTTTGTAAAATGGTTCAAAAATGACTAGACTCATCTTTCAGCCCATTGCTGACAGCCTGCCCTGTCCTGTTAATTGTCAGTTTTCTCTTCCTTGTTGGCAACAGAATTAGCTACATCCATCTGATGGCACATTTTCGAATGCACACTCAAATAAAAAACCAGACAGCTGCCCTCATTAGCGGATTCCGTTCCATTATCAAACCCGAGTGGATCCGAATGTTCTCAACTCCTGAACTGCAGCGTCTCATCTCGGGCGACAATGCTGAGATTGATCTGGAAGATTTAAAGTAAGAGGCGGGTTAGGGGAAGACTGAAATTCCTAGGCCTCCTAGAAAGCAACTGCTCCCTCCCTGGGTTCCTTTTAGAGAGTTGCTTCAAGAGCCTGTCTTCAGATCTCCTCCTCCTCCCTGGTCACTGGCTGGGCTGCTTTGGACTAAAAGCTAGACCACTTGTCTGCCTAGAGATTGAGAAGTGGAAGCAGGCTTAGGTCTGGGGGTTCTCTGAAGCTCTAGGAGATGGGGTCAGAGGATCTGGGGTTGGCCTCTGCTTGGGAACAGCAGGGCCAGCTGTCAAATTTCCCACCCTTTTAGCTTTCTAGGGAGATGAGGTTATTGAGGCATGGACTTCTGGCTTTAAGAAAAGTTAGTAGTGTTCCCTGGGCCTGCCAGAGTGGACCGTGCCACCTGTGTACATGATCTGCCTGCCTGTCCATAGTGCCCCCCGCCCCGCCTCCGGCACATTGCTGAGCCCAGGTCTTTATTGCTTTCAGGAAGCACACAGTGTACTATGGTGGTTTCCACGGAAGTCACAGAGTCATCATCTGGCTCTGGGATATTCTGGCCTCCGACTTCACGCCAGATGAGAGAGCTATGTTCCTGAAGGTATTTTGTTTATTACCTCTGCATGCATGCATGTATTCTCATAAACCTGGAAAGCCAGTTGATGTAATAATTTACACTGGAGAAAATGAAATTATCAGGAGGACCTCAGATGGTCAGCACATCCTCTCCCACAGGCAGGTCTCCTGGTAGGACAAGCAGTAACCAGAGAGGGGCTCGAGAGGCACGGCTGAGCCTGCTGTGTGTCTCTGGCTGCAGGGACAGGCTCCCTGCACAGTGCACATACCTATTGCGCTCGGCACCCCATCCTCCCCTTCATCCATGCTGGCCTTGCTAACCTCTTTTTTCTTTGTTTCCTTTCATTATAGAAGTAAATGACTTTGCTTGGAACCTTACCTTATCTTACCTTATTAGGAAAATACAGATAAGCAAAATTTTAAACAATTGTGGTTCCTCCAGTATAGAATTGTCAACTCTCTACACTTCTACTCACCAGGGACTACCTCTGTATACCCATTTTCTCAATAGTGTAAGATACGTACATACCCACACTGTTCCAGTAAAACACACACAACTGCTTGGACTGATATCAAGGTATATTTTTGCAAATAGAGTGGCTGACGTTAAGTGGTTCCCCTGTTACGGTGTCTTGTAAAGTTGTAAATGTTCAAAATATTCCCCTAAAGGCCACTGCAGTGTTTTTTGTTACTGACATGAGCAGCATGTAAATATTTTCTAGGACACTGGATGGCACACACACTTCTCCGTGTATGTGTTATATATGTGTATATATTTCTCTAAAAATGGAACCCTATCATTTCCCCACCAGCCTTCCTACTTTACAGAATATTGTGAACATCTTGCCATGTTCTGGGGGTAAATTTAGTGCCTTGAAATATTTTCGTTTGGAGGTTTGGGCTTCAACAATCTCATGTGGCCTCCTCTGTTGAGGCAACCTGGACAGTGTCACTGGCAATTAAAATGACAGCTGGTTTCCTCTCTCCTGGGTGGTCATTCTGAGGAGAGTTTATTCCTGTTGAAGAGGCCCTCACTCAGTCCAGCAGATACACGATGCCCCACAGTCTCCAAGGATTCAGGGTGGGCAGGCAGACAGAATTCCAGAAGATGATTCTGGGAGAATTCATTGAGGTTTCTCAGAAGTGCCTCCTGGGCAAAGCAGAAACTGCTCACCCTGGCTCCTCCTACAGAGAGGAACCAGTGTCTCATCATTGTGCAGGTGCCGCCCCACAAAACAGGTGTGTTTGGATAACCTGTCACCAAACCTATTGTTCCTTACCATGTGCCTGCCCTTCTGTGCAGCTGCAGACAGGCTCCAGAGCCAAGCAGGAAAAATGTAGCCCTTGCCCAGGAGAGGACGTGACCACACTTTTCTTAAATGTAAAGTGAGCAGAGCATCCAGGGGCTTCCCGTGCCCTCTGTTCTCCTCCCTTCCCAGGAGCGGGAAAGCTCCCCTCCCTCCTTTGAGCCACCTGCATTTGCAGCGGGCAGACCTGAGCTGGCCTAAATTGGGATGTGCAGATACTTCTGTGTCTGTCTCTTCATCCTTAAAACAGGACTAACCACAGTCCCAAACACACGCATCTGTAGAGTGATTGGATAAGGTTGCTTCAGGGAATGCCTGGCACAGTGTGGAAATGCAAGAATGCTTCTTGCATTGCTGCTGCTATGGTTTTTATAATTAAAACCGAATAGGGATAGATCCTGTTAATATTCTTTCAAACTTTTTTTTGATGCCTGACACACATAAACTGTCTTTGGATGGTCTTGGGAATCTCATAACTATTTATAACACATCCCAAACTCTCAGTTTGCCCCTGAATTTTAGAGTGCAGCTTGATGGTGTAAGTGACAACTCCTTGTGTCCCCTAGAGACACAAGAACATTCCTGGCAACTGTTGAGTTAAAGTGAATGGTTTCTTAGGACACTCCTGTGCAAGTTTATCACTTGGATTTCCAGGCTGGTCAGATGTCTGTGCAGGCACGAGCTCACATATGTAGGGGAATAACAGGGGCTGCCATTTGCAAACGCCAGGAGTTTCCCAGGATAGCCTCACTGGCTCTGGGGCCTGATTATTGTCAGTGTGCTGATAGGTTATTTGTCTCCTGCAGAAGGGCCCGCTGGGCCCCAGCACATAGACCACTCTAAATCAGCAGGCCCAGGGCTCAGGTGACTGCACCCATGCAATCCCCTCTGCGTGACTAAATGCAAGGCCAGTGCGGGCCTCCCTGGCTCTCTCTTTTCATGCCATGCACAGTGGATGCCAGCAGCCTCCACCTCACCCTCACTGTCTCCCGTGCTCTCGTCGCATGGTCTCTCCATGGGAAGGTGTCAGCCACTGCTCTGTTCCTCTGACAATCTCATGTGAGACCTGCCTCCTGGGGACGCCTCACCAGTGCCCTGGCTGGGTGTTTGTGCTGTTCCTACTCTGCAGTCACACGTGTTCTCACAAGTGGCCAGTCGCATCTGCTGGGTATGGGTTACATGTGTTTTAGTCCCCGAGAGCAGCACCCTTGAGAGAGATGTGCCGCGTGGGCCAGTTTTCAGGCCAGATCCACCCTGCCGCCCCATATGGCTGGTGGGATGGCAGTTACAGCACGGTGATGGACAGAGCAGATATGCACCACACAGCTGCAAGGGCCCATCCTGAAAGAGCGGGAGCCTGCTTCGTCCCCACTGACCCTGCCTCATGTTGCAGTTTGTGACCAGCTGCTCCAGGCCACCACTCCTGGGATTCGCCTACCTCAAGCCTCCCTTCTCCATCCGCTGCGTGGAAGTGTCGGACGATCAGGTATTCCCGTGGGGTGGGTGGGGAAGAGCCAGCCTTGGGCAGTGTTGCTTGACTTCCCTCTTGGTGGTTGGCTGCTGTGCCCACCGTGTGGGGCCCTCACCTATCCCACATCTTGGCAAGGCAGGCAGCTGGGCCCCTCAGAGCCAAGTGGGGAGGGCCCCATAGTTCTTATGGCAGGAGAACCAGCCACCCCCAGGGAGAGCGCCCAGGGACTCAGCCCTCTCTCGGCAGTCCCCTTCTCTTTCCTTCCTCCTACCTGGAGTTGGGTTGGATACGTGCTGTTTTTAGTGGCGTCTGGCCTCACCAGGGCTCAGATCAGAGGCAGCGTGAGAGAAGTTGAGAGTGGGCTCAGGAGGCAGACAGGTACAGGCTCGAATGCTGCTCCTACCCCAGCAGGCTGTGCATGTCCAGGCATGCTGCTTCATTTCCTCATTGGCCAAAGGAGAAGGAATCCCTTCAGGGTTACTAAGCTCTGTATGTCCCAAGCCTGGCCCACTGTGGGGGCTCACATGAGAGTCCTACTCCCCATAAAAACTCAGTGGCCGCCTCTGGGTGTAGCTGCCTTGCGTGATGCAGTGTGAGCCCCTGATGCCTCCTCGTGCAGAGAGCTCCACAGTCCTCGGCCTCCGTGCTTAAGGGAAAGTTGGCCCAAGTCATGGTCTGCCACAGGCCACAGCACTGGTGAGGAGGGAGGGAGTACATTCAGAAATGTCTTGGTACCTAATGGAGTTTTACAGCATTCTACTCTTTGACAATTGGTTAAGCAATAATTAGCTGTTAACTGGAAGGCCCATTCCCAAGAGCTTGCTTAGTGCAGGAATTCTCTGTGCAGGCCCCAAGGAGCAGGGGTTGCTTCTCTGGACTCGGCCTCTTAAGGCCAGTCATCTTGAGTCTGGGGCTTGACCTCGGGTTGTGGTGCCAGGGCAGCGCTCTGTACTCTACCCAGCATCCAGGGACTGGCCAGGCCCTCTCCCTGGGCTGCCAGCCTTGGCACCTGCCTGGCTCCCAAGCTAGGCACTTCCCAACCCAAGGTCATGATATGTGCCTTCAGGATACTGGGGACACCCTGGGCAGTGTCCTCCGGGGTTTCTTCACCATCCGTAAGAGGGAACCAGGCGGCCGCCTGCCCACCTCCTCCACCTGCTTCAACCTGCTCAAGCTGCCCAACTACAGCAAGAAGAGCGTCCTCCGCGAGAAGCTGCGCTACGCCATCAGCATGAACACGGGCTTTGAACTCTCCTAGCTTCCGCCCTGGCCCTGCCTCCAGGGCTCCTGGGCTGCTAAGGACCTTCAGCTCCCAGAGGCAGCATGGCCCCTGGGAGTGTGACCAACATGCCAGGTGCCGTCGACCCCCAGACCCTCTCTATAGCCATGAGACTCCCCTGTGGCCTCAAGAACTTTAGACCCACAATAATACCACACAGCATTCTCCAGGTAATGCCCAAGGCCCAGGGCTGCAGAACATAAACCTCCAGTTTCCACCCCACGGCTCCGTTCTTCCTGGTGATGCCAGAAGGCCTTCTTTTTGTTAGTGTGATCTTTTGGGGAATCTGTCTTTCCTTAGCCTTCTGAGTAAGCTATGTATGAACAAGTCCCAGGAATTCCAGGAGTCCAGAGTGGTTTTTGCAACATGGGTCCGAGTGTACAAAGCCTACTGCACGTAAGATTCTCTCCTTCCGTTTCTGAAATCTCTTACTCAGGTAAGGCCTCGCCAAGCCTCTATGCACCCGACAAAGTCTCTGCCTCCATGCCGTCTACAAGGCCTCTTCCCAGACAGCCTGGCCCATCTGCTGCCCAGGGAAGCGCAGGCGCCTGCTAGGGACACCATGGAGCACTGTGAGTCCAAGGCGCTGCTCCCGCCTTGAAGCCACATGCTCCACACACCATGGTCCTCCCCCTTCCTGCATCCTCAGCCGGCGGAGCTGCCAGGGAGCCTTCCCGGGCCTGTGCCTGTCCTATGCATTCACACTGGCATCGTGGTTTGGGAGAAGAAAACCACTGGTCCTTAGCAGCAGCCCTGTTTCCAGAACGCACTGGCTGTTACCCAAAGCCTGCTAGTCCTGTGGAGGACAGCTGCCTTTGACCCTACTTGTTTGCCCCACTTGTTATCTGAATGAAACGAACACTAACCTAAGGTACCCATCCCATCTGGGTGGTGGCTTCACTCCAGAGATGGCAAAATCCCAAGAAACTTGGGTCTCGCCACCCATCCTTCCTAAGCACAGGGAGCCTGGAGGCCTGCTGCACTGACAGAGGCTCACACCCTCTGGGTTGGTTTTTTCTTTTTTTAAACTTCATTTCTTTTCCAACCCATTGTGTTCCTCTGCCCTCATTCTTTACCTTTGTTCTAAGAACTTTACTGTAGATCCAGGGAGCTGAGGCAGAGGCCCTGTTTTGGTGTGTGTTGACAGCCACCCACCCTCTCCCACCTCATGCTCCTGCTCCTGCACCTGCGCCACCAAGATTGATGCTGGATTCAAAGCCAGGAAGGCAGTCCCTCCTCTGCTCTCTTCAAAGCTGCAACACATTTTCCAACAAGAGCTGTCACGGTGGCAGCAGAGCAGGGGCCACCCGTCCCCACAGTCCTTCAGAGGGTTTCAGCTGCATCCTGATGTCCCACCCAGCTCAGGACTCTGGGCTTTGGAAAATAGTGTGTGCTCTACTTTGATGGAAACATGGCAAGGAATTTAAAGACAGGAATGCATTCATATTATTTAAGATGTGTTAGTAACCTCTTAATTCTGTGGACTTGCCACTTTTTTCAAACGCTCAGTTCCTTTGAAGATTTCTGAACATCTGTGCACATGCTGAGCAGGTTTGTGCATACATGCTGGGACCCCAAACTGTCAGCCCGCACAGAGAAGGTGGACCCCATCCTCATTTTTATTATCTGAAGGTCAGAGCCAGTGAGGGACTAGGGAGAGAGTGACTTATAAGCACCAATATCAACTTTACCTATGTGGATTTTTGACAAGGAGGGGTAGTTTGTAATTTCTTTTAATTTTTTCTTTTCAGCAGCTGGAAATATTGCACTATCTGAAACACTGAATCTCCTTTTGTAACTGGTGTTCACTGACACCTCGATGGCTCTTGATGGCTCTAAAAAGTTGTAGGATGTTTTGTTTTTGTAGCTAACTTATGGATGAGATGTGATCAGAGGCTTTATTAAATTTGTACTTCTGCAAATGATGGCCACATTCTGCATTTCATTCCACCATGTGCCTGGGTGGTTCCGGATTGGGTGTCTGGGCTTAGGGAGCATGTAGGCCTTCACAGTGGATGGAAGATTGCAGAAGGGCGCAGAGCACATGCCCTCGTCTCCCCAGCCAGAATCTAGAACAATTGTGTTTCAAGAAGTAACACATTTCAGATAAGCACCCTCTGTGGGCCCATCCTGTGGGTTGGGTGCATATCTTTGCAGTCCATGTTTTACACAATAATATTATTTTCTTTTTGAGACTGGGTTTTGCCATGTCGCCCAGGTAGGTTTCAAACTCGTGCGCTCAAGTGATCCACCCACCTTGGCCTCCCAAAGTCCTAGGATTACAGGCATGAGCCACCACGCCCAGCTAATAGTAGCTTTCAAAAGTGATAAATGTTTGTTGAACAAACCCAGATAAGTGTCAGGAGTGAAATTTTACAGCTACTTCTGGTGTGCCAGGCTTCGTTCCCTTAGTGAGGGTCGCACTTGCTGTCACCTCACAGGACACACAGCCCTTCTCATTGCATTTCCCAGCCCAGGTTTCCTCAGCAGAAAACCCTGCTCCGGGATCGGGTCAGACCTGCCAGGTGTTTGCCCCGCCTTGGTGCCTCTGCCCTGACCCTCGGCAGCTGTGATGTCCCAGTGGCTTCTCACTGCTCCCCTGGCCTGGGAAGCCCCCTGAGGATCAGAGCACAAACTCGGCTTGTGGGGATCCAGTCAGGAAAGAAGCCACCAGTGGCTTGTGCCCTCTCTGGAAGTCAGATGTCTCAATACCAAGAGGAATTCGTGCACGAAGGCGCCCTCACAAGGAGGATTCATGCAACTAAAAGAAAAAACAAACACCACTCCGCTCCCCAAAAAACATGTTGCCAGCCTCCAGTGTGAGGCACACCCACCTAAAAACTAAAGCTTCATTCTGTGACATTTTGGCTTTTACTTACAAGTTATCATTGCTAAGAGAAAGTGTGTCTTTATAACCAGGAAGAATAAGGGTTTTTTTAAAATTACTCAAATGTAAATGTAATATGCTGACAGAACTTGCAAGTGCCTAAGAATATTTAGCCGGAGCAGAGTTTGAGAAGCGCTGGCCTCCCCCGTGTTCTGACAGCGGCAGAGCCTGCTTAGCCCCGGCACTGCTGAAAGCCACACGGGCTGGACAGCTGGTTCTCGCCAAGCTCGGCAGATGAGCAGATCCAGGGCTCTCTTGGGTCTCAGGCTTGTCTCCTGGAAACTTTTCAAATTGACCAGAGTGGCTGGAGAACTGTGGAAGTGGTTCCTTCAGTGTTGTTTTCCAAGAAGCAGAGCGTGGGCTCTGGAGCCACAGAGACGTGTGCACACCCCGTCCCTCCACTTTCTGCCACACGTGGAGGACAGCCTCCCTGTGTGTTCATTTCCTTATCCAGAACACAGGAGTCTTGATGTCCTCTCCAGGGCGTGTAAGGATTAAATGCAGTTACATATAAAATGCACCCAGTGCAGCGCCTGGCACCAAATACACACCCGTTAGTCTTCTTCCTACATTTCCTCACCTTTCACTTTAAGAAAATAAGGCTGCCCCTGACCCTGGAGATCCGGCTTGGATTAAGCTTCCAGAATGGCTCCTGCTGCTGCTGCGGAAGCAAGGTGAGGAGATGCTGGATGGGGAACAGTTACCTGTTGAACTTAGGCAGGATCCGAGGAAAGTCACATTCCCTCGTCCACGCTGCCGCATCTGAGGAGTCGCCCCAGTGGCACAGAACATAAGCAAAGCGCATTTCAGCCAATAGGATCCAGCCAAGGGGTTTCCAGGCTCGTATGGCCCCAGGGCATCTCAGTGTGGCCCCCTCCCCGCCATACCGCACACACAATCACTTGGACTATGATTCAGAAGAGGCTGCATGGCTGGGTGCAGTGGCTCACGCCTGTAATCCCAATACTTTGGGAGGTCAAGGCGGCAGATCATGAGGTCAGGAGTTCCAGATCAGCCTGGCCAACATGGCTAACCTGTCTCTACTAAAAATACAAAAATTAGCCAGGTGTGGTGGCACACACCTGTAGTCCCAGCTACTTGGGAGGCTGAGGGAGGAGAATGGCTTGAATTTGGGAGGTAGAGGTTGCAGGGAGCCGAGATCGTGCCTCTTCACTCCAGCCTAGGACACAGAATAAGACTCTGTCTCAAAAAAAAAAGCTGCACATTGGCCTAGGCATTCACAGTTCTCAGCAGCCTTTGGAGCACGGGGTCAGAATGGCATCCTTTGCCTCACCGCAGTCATCCTAACAGCTACACTGTTGACAGCATGTGCTCCGGAGCCCCAGTGAGGGCAGGTCTTCTGAGGGCATTAATGCAAACAAGAGCCTTGAAGCCCCCTGCCACTGAGTGCAAGCCCCAACTCTGCTGCCCACGAGCTGGGAGGCCGGTGGGAAGGTTCCTTGCCCCTCAGAGCTCCAGTTTCCCCTTCCATGAAATGGGGATAACACCACCCACCATGCAGCCTTGCCGTGAACCAGAGAAATGACCTGAATGAAAAGCCCCAGTCTGTGCCATCTGTGAGCCATCGGTGACTCATGGCTGTGGTAACTGTCATTATTTTGTTCCAGGGACTGAATTGACATCCCCTCTGGAGATTGTTTTTGAAACTGCTTGCAAGGCACTTTGGCTGATTAGCAGGACATCCCAGGAGCCTCTGCTGGGCTTTGCCCAGCCCCTGGTGCTGGCTCCCTGGCACCCACGCCCTGGCGATTCCCGAGTTTCTGTTACGCACAGTGGGGTTGCAGCTCCCCAGCCCGGGGACCAGCTTTGCAGTTGCATCATGCTTTGCTTACCCCGACAGTCCAGGTCTTTTCTGAGCCATAGGAAGACTGAAAGGCTTGGGCATACTGGGATGGGGTCTGTATCAGCTTATGGATCTTCCGCCGAGAGAGCCAGCCTGCTGGAGCCCACCAGCAACGACAAAGAAGCCTCCTTGACCCCAGAGAAGCCTGTGGAGGAAGCTGAAAGCGTTCACTCTGCTGCCAAAGGCTTCTGCTCCTTGGCTTTCCCAGGCACTGAGTCCACCTAGATGTATGTGCAAGGTTTGGGTGGGGGTTTTTTGGTTTTTGTTTGTTTGTTTGTTTGTTTGTTTTTTGAGACAAGGTCTCGCTCTGTTGCCTAGGCTGGAGTGCAGTGGCTCAGTCTCAGCATACTACAACCTCCGCCTCCCAGGCTCAAGCAATCCTTTCACCTCAGCCTCCCGGGAAGCTGGGACCACAGGTGTGCATCAGCACAACCAGCTAATTTTTTTTGTATTTTTGTAGAGATGGGGTTTTGCCATATTGCCCAGGCCAGTCTCAAACTCCTGGACTCAAGCAATCCACCTGCCTCGGCCTCCCAAAGTTCTGGGATTATAGGCATGAGCCTCACTGCCCCAGGCCCGCTATGTGCAGGGTTACCAGTCAGGCGGCCTTCTCCAGATGCCTCTAAATCTGGCTTTTATAGGGCCATAGCAGTGGCCACTGAGTAAAGGAAGACACTTGTCTGAGTGGCACATGGTTGTTTACACACCTCAGTGTTATGGAAACCCAGTGTCTTTGGCCTTCAGGCTGTGGGCATGTGAAAGGGAAGCTGTTGTGAAGTCATTCTGGCCCTTCCAGGACTCCCCCTCACACAGAATCCCAAACTAACCTGCCAAATGCTGGAGAGGGACAAGTTCTTTTACAAAAAGAACGTTGTAGCCAGAACTTGTGTGTTGTAGCCAGAACTTGTGCGGTTGCAAAGAGCAGAAGCAGACAGGCAGCTCAGAGCCAGAGCAGGTGGCAAGGAGGTGTGAGAGCAGCTCTGGACCCACGCAGGAGGTGCAGTGGGCAGGAGCTGACGTGTGGTGGGCAGGAGCTGAGGTGTGGGCAGGAGCTGAGGTGCTGTGGGCAGGAGCTGAGGTGTAGGCAGGAGCTGAGGTGTGGTGGGCAGGAGCTGAGGTGGTCCTCTCCTCCTCTTGGGCCGCGTGAGCCCTTCTCTGCGTGTCTCTGGCTCCTGTGTCCCGGTGGACTGCCTCTGAGCCACCAGCCTTGCAGTTACACAGCCTTGTGCTCCCAGGCCCTTAGCCAGGCCACCACTGCTGCATCCCTCAGACCACATTCCAGCCTGGCCCGCCTGCCTGCAGCTGAGTGGCCTTCAGCAGGGTCCCCTCGCTCGTCTGGTCAGCTCTGATGAGACAAGCCAGGATCCTGCGTGCAGCAGCGGCTGTGGACACAGCAGTTCCGAGACAAAGAGGCCGCAGAAGGCCAGGCAGTGACCCAGGCTGGTGACAAGGGCAGTGTGGACTAGTGGTCAAGGGCACAGGTATTGACCTCGGACCAGGACTTGAGCTCTGGTCACCACACCCACCTTCAGTGACTTGAGGGTAACTAGCATTTCACTTCTCAGAGACTCCCTTTCCTCAGCTGTAAAGGAGTGGATAGTAGTTCCTACCTGCCATGAGGATTAAGCGAGGTCATATCTGTTAAGCACCTGGGAAATTATAGGTGCCCAGTCAATGCAGTCTCTCCTTTCTGTAGCCCTGGGGCCAGGCGGGGTGGAGTTTCGGGTCAGAAGGTAACTCTCATTGCTGTTCTAAAAATTTCCATTGGCTCCTATATTCGTGTCCCGTGACTGCTGCAACAAATCCCAAGCTGGGTGGCTTAAAACAGTAGAAATGTATCCTCCTCCCACAGTTTTGGGACCAGAAGTCTGGAATCAAGGCGTCCACAGGCAGCACTCCCTCTGGAGGGTCTGGGGAGAAGCCTGCCCCATCTCTTCCAGCTTCTGGTGGCCCCTGCGAGCTTGGCTAAGGCTCTGTCACTCCCATCTCTCCCTCTATCCCCATACAGCCTTCCCTCTATGGCTTCCTGTTTCTCCTTCTCTTAGAAGGACTTGTCCTTGAATTAGGGTCCACCCTGACCCAAGATGATCTCGTCTTGTGATCCTTACCTTAATTACATCTACGAAGACCTATTTCCAAATAAGGTCCCATACACAGGTTCTGGGGGTTAGGACTTGGACGGATTTTTCAGCGTGGCACCATTGAACCCACTACAGCTGTTTTCCAGAGCAAGCGTGAGAGGAGGCAATTCTTCATGCCATGGACTGCCACACGCTCACAGATCCTAAATAATCTCCTAGGGTGAGGGAGTGAAAAGGAGAATTGCTTATTCAAAGACTGGAAACATTTGGAGCTCGTGCCATTGCTCCCTCCTCCTCATCCATGGCAGACATTGCTAATTGACTGCTGCACCATGTCTTGATGTGCTTTCAGCAGTCCATGGGTATGCGCCTGGGAAGCTAAACAGGTTTGCCATTTCCTGGCTTGTGTGTTGTCTCAAAAGTGTAGTAGAAATAATAATAGTCATAATTAACACTTACTCAGGTGCCAGCCACGTTTCTTGGATTATGTCACCAAATTCTCTGAATAGCTCTGAGATCATACTACTCATCCCATCCTAAAGATGGTGTATGCATTGAATTCTGTCCCAAAAAAGATGCATCCTAACCCCCAGGACCTCAGAACGTGACCTTATTTGGAAACAGGGTTGTTGCCAATGTAACTACTTCAGATGAGGTTATATCTCATCTGAATATAGGAGGAGAGTGGTCCCCTAAGCCGATGCGACTGGAGTCCTTACAGGAAGAGGGGAACAGGCCGTGTGAAGGCAGAGGCAGACGCAGAGGCTGGAGTGGAGAAGCTTCAGGCCAAGGAACACAGAGATTACCAGCCATCGCCCGCGGCCAGGAGAGAGGACTGGAATATTCTCCGTTACAGCCTGGAGAGGAGCCAGCCCTGTCAACCCTTCATTCCAGACTTCCAGCCTCTAGAACTGTGAGAGAGTGAATGTCACTCCTGAAGCCCCGAGTTTACAGTGCTTTGTTCATCAGCCCCAGGAAACTAGTACAGATTTTGAAACCAGACAGATTTGTCACACGCCCAAGGTCACATGCTTGGAAGAGGTCAAACCGGGATTTGAACTTGGGCATCACAGGACACGGCCGCTGCTGCTCAGCCCCAGCACTGGCTGCCCTGTCGGGGCTAGATTCCGTGTGGCCAGGCTCCCCACCCAAAGCCCAATGTCTGTGAAATCTCCAGATTTAAAAAGTGTTGGCAAATTGAAAACCTTAAACGCCACTGTTGAGGCCTTGGGAAATCCAGAGGGGCTGCGTGTGCATGTGGTTTGTCATGTAGCCATTCCTCCCAGGGAACACTGCAGGCGTGCCAGACACGAGCCACACAGTCTCCACAGCGTAGAGCGACGGGTGGAGTCAGACAAGATGATATTTCACTGGAATAATCCATGGACCTGTCACCCGGGGCCAGAAACCAGCGTCATGTAGACGCTCCAGAGGAGTGGCTCAGCACGGGGTCAGTGGGCTGGTAACACAGCAGGACTCAGCCGAGGCCCTAATGGTTTGGGGTTGTATTAATTGAGGGAGAGTGTCTAGAGTGAAGGTGGTATGGTCCTATTCTGTTCTCCGGGACTCACACCCTACCTGGAATCAATCCTTTGTTTCTCTCCGGGAACCACACTTTAAAAAGGATGCAGGAGGCTGGGCGTGGTGGCTCACGCCTGTAATCCCGGCACTTTGGGTGGCTAAGACAGATGGATGACTTGAGGTCAGGAGTTCAAGACCAGCCTGGCCAACATGGCAAAACCTTATCTCCACTAAAAACACAAAAATTAGCCAGGAGTGATAGCAGGCATCTGTAATCCCAGCTACTTGGGAGACTGAGGCAGGAGAATCACTTGAACGTGGGCAGCAGAAGGTTGCAGTGAGCTGAGATTGTGCCACTGCACTCTAGCCTGGGCAACAGAGTGAGACTGTCTCAAAAAAAAAAAATGGATACAGGAAAAACTAGGTCATATCCAGAGAGGGCACCATGAGGAGGGCTGGAGCAGCCGTCTCAGAGCCAGCCTAGTGGTGTACCCAAGACACGTGGGCGATGGGCTACCTGAGATGTCAGCAGCACCCCGAGGGCCCTCAGCCTCTGTCTTGGAGGGTGCCTTTGGCCTCTGTCTTGGAGGGTGCCTCTGGCCTCTGTCTTGGAGGGTGCTGTCATCCTCTGTCTTGGGGGGTACTGTCATCCTCTGTCTTGGAGGGTGCCTTTGGCCTCTGTCTTGGAGGGTGCCTCTGGACTCTGTCTTGGAGGGTGCCTTTGGCCTCTGTCTTGGAGGGTGACTTTGGCCTCTGTCTTGGAGGGTGCCTTTGGCCTCTGTCTTGGAGGGTGCTGTCAGCCTCTGTCTTGGAGGGTACCTCTGGCCTCTGTCTTGGAGGGTGCTGTCGGCCTTTGTCTTGGAGGGTGCCTCTGGCCTCTGTCTTGGAGGGGGCCAGCTCAAGAAGGCCTCAGACTGCAGAGTGTGTTTGGGAAGCAGCTGCCCGCAGCTCTGGTCATTAAAGAGTGAGTGAGCTGGTTCTTCTGCCCCCAGCAGTAATGACAGAGTGACCTGCAGTATGCTCCCTGTGGCCCTTCCCAGATACAGAGTTCTCATTCTGCAAACATGGATGCCTGGAGGGACACATGACCTTACAGAACCCCCAGCAGGCCTTGGACGGACAATGCCTGGCCCACATTGCTGCCACAGGTGGACAGTGGGAATAGGAAGAGGGAAGATGGGCGCTGGTGAGAATGGTGTGGACTGGAATTTCTAGAGGTGTGGGGGCCTGAGACATCTTGTGAAGTGGGGTGGGGGGCAGGGCTCCTTCATGAGGCGGAGGCTGAGCAGGCCTCTGGGTGTTTCAGAACTGCCCTGGCAATGTGCACGTGTAAGCTCCAGCAGAGATGCCAAATCAACCGTCAAAACCGAGCCACTGCCACGCCACAAAGCCAGAAAAACCTTCTGTGTGGCAACTGTTGGCGAGTCATCCCTCACCCTCTGCATCCCCCACCACAGACCAAGGCCCCAGACCTGGCCAGCCCACATACTCCATGAGGCCCCCTCCGTGTGCCTGGACACATCGGGACCCTTGGGCGCCACCAGCTCTGCCACACATGGTGACAATTAGCCATGAGAGCCCCTGGTCATCAGAGCCTTCAAACACAGAAACCCCGAGCAGCCTCTGTATTTCTCCATAACACTGGGCAGCCATAAGGTGATCTTGGCCTGTCATGGACAATTTTGCAAAATAAACTTGGTCAGTGGATCCCAGTCAACATGATGGTTTTCCATCTGTTACCCACTTCCTCCTGCCTGTGAAGGGACAGTGCTCTCTCCTCCTTACAGGTGAGGCTCTGAGAGGTGGATTGACTTATCCAGGGACTCACAGCCAGGATCTGAGGAACTGGGATGTAAGCCCGAGCCTTCAACCAGAAAGGTGACCTCACTCACTCACCTGCCTTCTCTGATCGTCAGAGGCTGGGCAGAAGCCTCCTGTCTCCCAGAAGGGCTGGTCCCACTGACTCCCCTGACCTGCTCCCATCCCACTAGGGACACCGTCCAGGGAAGGAGTGTACCCCACGTGGGGCTCCGTGTGAAGTCTGTTGAGTGGCTTTGTCACCATTGCAGATGGTGCCAGATGAGCCGGGCCCTGCCCAGGAAGCCAGACTGCTAGGGAGTTCAGACTCAGTCAACAGACAGACCCAGAGGGCCTCCTGTGCCCCAGGCTGGGCTGAGTTACAGCCGTGCATACAGTGGACATGGTCCCTGCCCCACACAGCTCACTCTCTGGTGGGGAAAGAGTCATAACTGATTCAAGGAGGAGGTGTATGGCCACATCCTGTGATCACCATCCCTGGCGTCTAGTGCCCTGCTATTCTGATGCACATTCAAGCAGGGAAAGCTGAGGTCAGGAGCTGGCCATTCCCATGCCCAAGGCCCCAGAGTCAGTTAAGTGGCAGGGCCAGGATTCAAACCCTGGTCTGCCACACTCCAGAGCCCTCACTTGGTTTGAGCAGGCAAAAGAGAGGTGGGAGAACCTTCTAGGCAAAAGGCTCAGCTTGAGCCAAGCCCCAAGGGCTGTTCTGTCCCTTATCTGGAGCCCGCTATCTCCACTGCTTATCCCTGTCCCACTTACCCTCGCCAGGGCTGCCGGAAACTGACAGACGCACCCACTTTGCCAGTGAGTTCCCACAGTGTTATAAAAGACTCATTCAGGACCCTATAGCCCAGGTCTCCCTGAGGCTGCAGAGCAACAGCTGGTCCCCAGGTACAGAGCTGAAAGGCAGAGCTGGATTTCAGGGTGTGCTGAGCAAAGGGCCGATCTGCCCTGCACCCCACCCTTCAGACGCTCACCAGGCAGAGGGGGGCCGGAGGGATGTCAGGGACTCCACCACTTCCTTAGCTCATCATTCACGTCCCAACAGGCTGCAGCCTGTCTCCCTGCCAGCTAAGGCCAAGACGCAAGTGGGACAGCATCGGTGCCCACTCCAGACACGGCTCCTCGGCTGTGTCTGGGAACAGGTTCCTTTTGGTGGTGTGTGGAGTGCCTCAAACCTCCTAATAGCCACAGTGAATGCACCAGTGCCTCTGCAGCAGGGGCCAGAGTTCCTCGGTCTCCCCTCCTGGTTTGCGACCACAGAGGCCACTGGTGAATAGGCTGGGTAGCTCTTCCCAGCAGGTGTTCAAACTCCAAAGCTAGGTGGCTGGAAACTGCCTGCCTCACCAAACCGCCATCAGAAGTGGTCTCCATCAGCCAGGGCAACAGAAGCCAGCTCTCCCTCCCTGAGAAAAGAAGTGTATTGGGCTGGGCGTGGTGGCTCAGCCTGTAATCCCAGCACTTGGGGAGACCGAGGCAGGCGGATCACAAGGTCAAGAGAGAGAGACCATCCTGGTCAACTAATACAAAAATTAGCTAGGTGTGATGGCGCACGCCAGTAGTCCCAGCTACTCAGGAGGCTGAGGCAGGAGAATCGCTTGAACCCAGGAGGTGGAGGTTACAGTGAGCCGAGATCACGCCACTGCATTCCAGCATGGTGACAGAGCGAGACTCCATCTCAAAACAAGAAAAGAAAAGAAACGTATTGGTGGATATTGAGGGCTGGAAGCCCAGGCCACAAGCAGAACAGGAGCCAGGGCAGTTCAGGGGGCCTGGGCAGTCAAGCCTGAAGCCAGGTCTCTGCAAGATGCTGTGTGTGTGAATGAACCAGCTCCAGCCAGTAACCCGTCCTCACTCAGTGCACGCAGGGGGCTTGAGGGAAATTCAGAGAAAATTCGGGGATTGACGTGGACTGGGCAAGGCACTGATGTTATTCATTCTTTTACATTCATTTCAATAAATATTTTTGGGCACCTGCTGTGTGCCCAGCCTGTTCTAGGCAATGGGATTCAATCTCACTTTGTTGTTTTTGAGACTGGGGCTCATTCCATTGCCCAAGCTGGCAAACATGGCGCAATCTCCACTCACTGCAACCTCTACCTCCTGGGCTCAGATGATCCTTCCACCTCAACCTTCCGAGTGGCTGGGACTACAGGTTCATGCCACCATGCCCAGCTAATTTTTGTAAAGACAGGGTTTTGCAATGTTGCTCAGGCTGGTGTCGAACTCCTGGCCTCAAGCAATCCTCCTGCCTCAGCCTCCCAAAGTGCTGGGATTACAGGTGTGAGCCACCACGCCCAGCCGGATTCAGTGTACTTTGAGAGACACCAAATGAGAAACCAATAAGATAACATCTGGTGTATTGAAAATGAGACAGACAAACAGCCCCATGGAGATTGTGTCCCATGGGAAGAAGTTAATCCTCAAAAAGAAATTCAAGCAATTGGATGGTGGATCCCCAAATAGCAAATATCCATAAGAGGCATCCTACCCATTCTGGCCCCAGGGCAGTGATCAGGATTCAGTTTCCAGAATTAGACTAGCATTTGAATCTAGCCTCAGCCACTTTCTCATCACGACCTGGAGCAAGTCGCTTCATCTCTTCAAGCCTGCAAAATAGGGATGATCACTCTTCCCTGGTTGCTGAGATCAAACGAGGTCATACATGCAGTGCCTGCCATGCAGGCAGCATCGAGTTACTTCCCAACTAAGAACTCGAACACGTCCTGGGTACATGTGCACGCACACACACACGCACACACACACATGCACACGCATGCATGCACGGTGGGGTACCCACGCTGATGCCCGCTCCTCAAGACTGGGGGCGATGCCTGTCTGACCCTCTGGTATATTCAGTTACAGTTTTACCCACATTTATTCCTCCTTCCTCTAGGTAAGATTTATTAAAATATCCAATCACAGAAATAGCCCTGCTTCCTGACAGCAGCCAACCCACAGCGAAACCACGCTTCCTTGAACCCTCCCCAAACCACCAACACACGCCAAAACGCTACAGAAGTCCTTGCACACACCCTCTTCCCGAGGCGCCCCAGAGTTCCCCGTGGTGCGTGTGCTCCTTTGTTGCAACAAGACAGTAAATCTGACTTGGTTCCACTACAGGTGTGTTCTAGGTGGTTGTTGCCTGCAGGGCACTTTCAATTGTAAACCCGAAAATCTCTCCTGTACAAAATGTTTGCAGCCACCTCAGGGGAGGGGAGCTGGAACTGGTTTGTCACACAGCAGGGAACAAGGCAATCAAAGGGAGGTGGTTTCCAGAGCTGCGGTCCCTAGACGGGGGATGGCATGGGGGTGCAGGATGTCATGCCATTTCTCACTGGCTTTAATCTTAACTTTTCGTGCTTTAATGTGAAATGTAATTACAGATTCTGAGTTATGATGGTGAGCTCGTCAGGGCTAATTAATTAGTCAGATTTATAAGTATTTGGTTCTCGGAGATCAGTGACCCTAATGTGTCACCTGAAAGCTCTGAGAAATCCCCCTCCTGCTAGCTAGTTTTCTTGGGGAGCTGTGGGGATGGGAGAGCTGCTTTGGCTTTGGGGGCTGGTTGAGAAGGACAGCCTGACTACTCTCAAGCAGCCTGGAGACTATAACTGCCTCTGAAGTCCCCACACCTTTAAGATTTGTAAGGGCTCTGCCCTAGGAATCCAGAAATGTCAAATGCAGGCTACTTGCCTCACTGCCTCTCCCAGAGGCCACGGCAGACATTAGTAATGGATTCCCAAACCCCTCCCTGTTGAATCTGGACCCAGCACAGCCTGCCAGGCAATCGCTTGGAATTGGCATTTCTTTCCCACCCCTGGGATAAGCCCTTCCCTGCTCTCTCAGCAGAACAGAAAAGAAACTGGATTTTGACACCAAAGGCTGGGATTGAGGTGGGTTTCGCCACTTGCTGAGGCACGCTGGGATCATCACACGGTATTGGGATGCCACTTCTCCAGGAAAAGTTTCGGTGATAATCCAGGATGAAAATCTCTATGAGATCACAAACATGGAAGTTCTTTGTCTACTCTCAACCCCTGTACAAGATAAAGATGCAGCAACCAACAGAGGAGGAAGAGAGATGCCAACATCTCAACGGTGTGGGGAAAGCTGATGCAAGGATCCCTCAGGGGCAGCTCAGTGGGGCCAGGTTCATTTTTCTTCCCTCCTCTGCTGCCCTAGAATGGAAGCCAGGCTTCTACATGCAGGCTGGATTCTGCACAGCCAGCTGCCTCCCACAGGGAACACGGTGCACCTTCTCTAGGCTTCCAGACTTTGCAGCGGGTTGGGGGGCCTGATGGCTTTGGCTACTGGAGGGCACCCTCCCCACATGAGGGGGCCGGAATGTGGTAGGGGGTATCACCCCCCAAGGGGCTTCTCTTGTCTCCAACCATCCCATGGGAGGTAGATGAATTATTTAGAGGCAGAGAAACCACTTGTCAGTTTCTTTTCTTCATTCATGTGTATTACACAGTAAGCCTTTGTCAAATCCAGCCCAAATTCATTGTAGAAAAATTAGAAAATCCAGACAAAATGAAAACGAACATGAAAACCACCCATCTTCCCACCACTGAGAGATATGTGTAACACATGCATTTTTCTGTGGTATATAAAAACGTGTATATTTCTGTTTAGGATTTGGATCATTCTATATGTAACATTTTGTAATTTGGGTTTCTTTTTTTCACTTAATAATAGTGAACACTTTTTCATAGTAGTAACTACATAGACACCATCATTTTCAGTGGCTTTATGGTATTTCTTACAGTTCCTTATTGTTAACATTTTACTTATTTAATTATCCAGCTCCCTATTGTTGGACATTGGTTTCCAGTTTTTCACTGTAATGAGCTGCACTTTTCTGCACTGAAAAAATAAAACCACAAAAAAAACCCTTGCAGTCTCACTAGTGTGTCTATTTCCTGCACTAAAACAAAAACAAAAAAAGGCAAAAAAAAAAAAAAAAAAAAAAAAGCTCTTGCACCTCCACCAATGTGTCTATTTCCTTCAGAAAAAATCTCAGACACAGAATTGCAGGACTGTAAGATACACGCATCTCTAGGACTTTTGTGCACATTGCCAAATTGCCCTCCTAAAAGTTCGTACTGATCTCCACTCCCTGCAACAGTGAGAGAGTGAGTCAACATTTCTCTCTCCCTGCTGAAGTCGGCAGGTGGAAAGCCATAGGCTCAGAACTCTTTCCAGCTGCTGGGATCCTGCAGCTGGACCCCTGAGGGCCTAGAGTTCTTTCTCTTCCGCTCCCCAGTTGAAGCACCTTGAGAGAGTCCCTGGCTGGGCCAGGGCAGGGTCCTGAGGCCACCTGGCACAGCCACTCACAGACCTTACCTCCTCCCTCCCCACGTGCACACCTGGATGTCTTTTCTCAAGGCCTGCTGCTCACACCTCGTGGCAGGGTAGCGAGCTTTTGAGTTATAGTGAAGCTTATTTCCCGCTACAGCTCCCACAGAGTTAACAGATGTACGCACGTCTGAGGCAGTCATGCGGCAAGAGACTTTGAGCCCAATCCTTTCTGTTTTGACAGTGTGTAATCGAGGTGAAGCCATAAATTTTATAAACAAGAATAAACGACCCTTAGCAACATATGTCTGCTCGACCCTTCCAAGGTGATTGTAAATAAAGGCACCTGCTGACCAGGGAGGGCCATGGGCACTGCAGATGGCCAGTGGTGAGGGCCGAAGGACCGGTGCCTTGGGAGCTTGCACTGGGAGGTATTTTGGTGGTGAGGGGCAGGGGGAAGAGGTCACCTTGCCCCCGCCCCAGGTCCTGAGTCATTGGACACCTTCATGCCACTTATGCATTCCATTCCTCAGGGTGCCTGTGTCCCATGCCACTTTCAATTGGCACTTGATACTCACCCTTCCTCGGAGAGGGCACTTGTAGCTGTGGCAATGAGGTTCCTCCTGGGGCTTTGTTTTTGAGACAGCGTCTTGCTCTGTTGCCCAGGCTGGAGTGCAGTGGCACAATCATAGCTCACCGCAGCCATGAACTCCTGGGCTCAAGTGATCCTCCCACCTCAGTCTCGAGTAGCTGGGACTACAGGTCGGTACATCACTCCTGGTTTTTTTTTTTTCCAAGAAATGGTGTCTATGTTGCCCAGGCTGATCTCAAACTCCTGGCCTCAAGTGATCCCCCCGCCTTGGCCTCCCAAGGTGTTAGGATTACAAGCAAGAGCCACTGCACCTGGCCCCTCCCAGGTTTTTGGTACTCCCTTCGCTTCCTCTGAGAAGAAGCCCTGCCCTACTTGATTGCCAGTCATGCCCTCACTGCCAACTCTGCCAGGGTGGCCACCCCAGGGGAACCCGAAGACCAGGGTCCTTGTCTTGGCTTTGCTGCTGCCCACAGGGAGCATGCTGAAGACAGATCCGAGTTCAAATCCAAGTTCTACCTCTTCCTCTCTGTGTGACACCAGCCAAGGTGCTGTCTCCCTGTACCTCAGTTTCCGAGTCTATGGCACAAAGGTACTAATGTCCACTTGGCAGGGCTGTTGTGGGGAATACATGCCAAGCGTGCAAGGAAGGTGCTCTCCAAGGTTAGCTACAGTGAGATGGTTTGAAAAAAACTGGTGGTAGCTGGCCACAGTGGCTCATGCCTGTAATCTCAGCACTCTGGGAGGCCGAGGAGGGTGGATCACGAGGTCAGGAGTTCGAGACAAGCCTGCCCAACATGGTGAAACCTCGTCTCTACTAAAAATACAAAACAAAATTAGCCAGTCATGGTGGCACACACCTATAGTCCCAGCTACTCAGGAGGCTGAAGCAGGAGAATCATTTGAACCCAGGAGGTGGAGGTTGCAGTGAGCTGAGATCACATCACTGCACTCCAGCCTGGGCAACAGAATAAGACTCTGTTTCCCAAAAAAAAAAAAAAGGCTGGGCGTGGTGGCTCACACCTGTAATCAGCACTTCAGGAGGCTGAGGCAGGTGGATCACAAGGTCAGGAGTTCGAGACCACCCTGGTCAACATGGTGAACCCCCCCATCTCTACTAAAGACACAAAAAATTAGCTGGGCTTGGTGGTGTGCACCTGTAATCCCAGCTACTCAGGAGGCTGAGGCAGGAGACTTGCTTGAACCCGGGAGGCGAGGTTGCAGTGAGCTGAGATCACGCCACTGCACTCCAGCCTGGGCAACAGGGTGAGACTTGTCTCAAAAAAAAAAAAAAGTTCTCCTCTCCAGGCCTGTTTCCTCATTTATAAAATGGGGCAACGATGTCTGAGGCTGCATTCAGCCCTCATTGTCTTGCAAGTCCCTCTGCCTTTCACTTTGGACCTGTGTTGCTGGAGCCACAGCCCCCAGGTCCTGTCTGACTGTGTCTGGTCACCTCTGGAGGCCACCTGTCTCCCTGACCCACTCGCAAGCCTGAGGGACCAGAGGTGCTGCCAGGCCATCCTCAGCTTCACACGCTTTAAAAAGGGCCAAATATGATTGAACAACAATTGCTATTTTTAGAGCTGCTATATCACGTGTGGGGCCTGTGGACTTATTTCTCTGAACTCTTGGAAGTTGGTGTTATTATTCCCAGTTATTAAAGATATAGAGGCTTTGAGTGGTTAAACCATTTGCTTAAGGAGATGCTGGAAGTGGCAAAGTTGGAATCTGAATTCAAATAATGGTAACAATGGCAAACAACTGTAAGAACAGGAGCTAACATTTGGCAGGGGCAATATGACTCTTTTAAGAGATGGAGGAGCAAGACTTGCCCAGTCACCAAGGTAGGAGGTGACAGAGCTGGCCTTGAACCTGAACCTGCCTGGGGCCAACGCCCAAACCTGCTGTTTGACAGTCCTTCCCTGCATCCCACAACCCTGCAAGCATCTAAGGTCACCCAGCAGCCTCTCCCAGCCGGCCCCATGTGCTCCTCACATTTCCAGGCTGGGGCTATCTGACCCTGAAACAGGCTGTTGAAGGCGGACTTGGGAATCCCGCCTTAGCTCCTGAAGAGGGTTGCACAGGTTCTCTTAGAACAGGGATTCCTGCCCGGAGGCTCCATGGACTTCCTACGATTGGACGCAAATTCATGAATATATGTGTGTGCATTCCAAAAGTGACAAAGCACAGCTTGAGAAGTTTCTGATTCTGTGGATTGGGAGAACAAGAGGGACATACAGAGTTTCTAAGTCTCCGCAACCTGCCCGTCCCTGCCTCTTGGACTTCAGCACTATCTTCCAGGAGGACTCTCAGAGAAGAAAAGAAACAGGCCAAGGCAAGTTAAAACTGCGCCACCCTCCCCTCACCGGACTGACTGCAAAGATGCATTTATTCCAGCTTGTGTCAGTATTGCCAGAAGATTCCCAGGCCCCGCCAGAGGGAAGCGATAAGCCACAAACCCTTCCGGGCACTGATTTATGTAGCATTCATGCGGAATTTATTATACAAAGAATTTTATTCAATTAAACTTGAAAAGCGTCTGGATTCTTAAAGGTTCAGTAGTGATCACGGGGACGGGGAGATCATAAAACTGAATGGGCTGTCGGAAGGTGTCAAGGCAGCAGCGAGGGTGACATTGCCACTGATGAGGGCTTCGGAACCATGGACGTTTGTCATTGGGATGTGTTACAAGTTGGGGCTGTGAAAATTACTCGGTGAAAAATGCACATTAACAATAGCCATGAAATATCAGTTAAGGGAAACTAGGTTGAGAAATGAGACGGCAGGATCTATCGGAGCCTGGCATTGTTCGCCGCAGCTCAGGTAGTGATTAAAACGACTGTCAAGCAGCGGTGGGGTGGGAGCCGAGGAGCACGGGGCCAGGAGTCATAAGGCCGCGTCTGGGGCCCACATCTTGGCACCGAGTCCCCAGGACAACTCGGTTCCCCACCCGCAAAGTGGGGCACATCTAATGCCTATTTCCAGGGCTGCTATGGGTTCAAATGAGATCGTGTCTGTGGAATGCTTGGCTTAGGGCACTGCACACAGCAAGCCCTTTCACAGTGTGGGCTGGTGTCACCGCTACCGTGGGTTTCTCTGCGACGGAAGAGCTGACTGCCAGCACTCTGGAAATGACACTAAACACCCCACTCCAGGGAGCCTGGTCTGGAGGAGGGGGAGGTGGAGGAGGCATTTTCATGGGTGCAAAATGTAAGGGAGTGCCCAAAAACTCGGTGATCGAATATTTGAATGCATTATTTTCCATAATTTGATTTGACTCAATCATAATTTGATATGATTCAATAATTTGATTCTTCCAAAATCAAATTATGAAAAAATCTACAATAAGCAAGGGATCACGACTTTAAATAAAAACAGGCTACTGTTTGTTTCGAAAGCCTGTGTTCCAGTGCAATGGGATTGATCGTTTCTGAGGGCTGCCAATGGTGTGCAAACACTGGGGCAGCGGGTCTTCACAGCCGTGTTTCTTGATTACAGGCTTTTATTAACTTTTCCCACCCGGTTCAAAATATGGGAGGCTATTTGCTCAGTGTACAGAAGGGTACACAGCTTTCCTTTTGCCTCAGGCTCTTCACAGGGCTTTTGAAAGGCACTGCGGAAGAGCAGCTGCTTCAAACACCCATCCTCCCAGCCCCCAGAGCAGGTTTTCTCCATTTTTCCCAGGTTGGTAGCACGGGAGAGAAACACCTGCTGAGCGGTGGCGTCTACCCTGCACCTGGGTGGTTTCTCAGGGAAGTGTCTGCTGGGGAACTGGGAGACAGATGCCGAGGCAGGGGTCTGAGAACGCGACTGTTAACATCCAGCCTGTGACAGCTGATCCTGGAAGGACAGGACTTGGCAGCAGGTGAACGGCCTTGTTTCAAAGGTCGTCACTTTAGGATGCTGCATTTACTCAAAGAGCTGTTCTTATCCTTTGGAGGCTGTGCTTTGCCATGGCTAGACATGCAGGGCTGGTGTTTCATTAAATATATATTCCAGGAAGATTTTGAGGTGTGGACAGAATTGAGTGATTCGCTGCGAGCTCTTTAAACATACTCCCTGACCAAGCCTTAGTGATTGCAAACTCAGGCCTTTCCCATTTTCAGTTTTTTTTTTTTTTTTTTTTTGAGACAGAGTGTCACTCTGTTACCCAGGCTGGAGTGCAGTGTCTTGATTTCAGCTCACTGCAGCCTCTGCCTCCCAGGTTCAAGTGATTCTCCTGCCTCAGCTTCCTGAGTAGCTGGGATTACAGGCACCCACCACCACGCCCAGCTAATTTTTTTTTTTTTTTTGTATTTTTAGTAGAGCTGGGGTTTCACCATGTTGGCCAGTCTGGTCTCAAACTCCTGACCTCAAGTGATCTGCCTGCCTTGGCCTCCCAAAGTCCATTTTCAGTTCTGTGTGCAAATACTGAGCACTTACTCCGTACCAGACCTGGTAGTGACTATGAGGGCAGGAAGGCACTGAACAAAGCCCCCTCATGGAAGACATTCACACCCTCCTGGTCATCTACACCTCACCCACCCTGCCCAAGGCTCGAGAGGGCCACCGAAGCCTGTCAGCAATGAAAGGATCCAGAAGACACGAATGTCCCTGGCCCAAACTTTGCAGTCAAGGTGGTAAGAATAAAGGCAAAAATATGCACATGACTGCGAATGTAATGTTTGCTGACTTGTCAGCAAGAAAGATGGCTGGAGTGACCGGCCTTCCCCAGCCCCGCTCGGTGGCCCAGGATGAGCAGGCACTCAGCCAACACGTGACACTGAATGGAGTTCGCCAAGCATTTCAGCCCTGACACTCGACAAGAGCCTGCCCTTCTGAAGTCATTTCCTGCAATTAGCAGCCTGCAGTCTTTAGGATCTTGGGGCTGCCTCTGCCCTTCATAAATATCGCCTTTCCCAAGGACACTGCTGGCACTAGCAGTGTCATTTCATAGCGGGAGGGAGCAATGGTGACAACTGAAATAAATACAGCCATGGCACAGATCGCAGAGGCGTAAGCCAGCCAAGTGCAACATCAGAGAAATCAGTCTGGTGGATGTCAGCCTCGCCGGAAACTGACAACCTCATTTTCTCCGGCTGAAGACACTGCACCCCCGACCCTTGACTCAGTCCAAACAGACAGGGAATGTTCACCTTTAAAGTAGTGCTGTTCTCACCAGAGTCCATCCCTTTCAGAGGGGGTCCCCTAAGCTGCACCCCTGCCACACACACTTCAATCTAAGCCAGGAGTTTCTGAGCCTTGCCTGTCAATCTGCAGCTGTCCCTCCCCCACACTTCGGCGGTGATGAGTAGCTCAGAGGTGACTAAGCTTCCAAATGCTGTCCGCCTTCCCCTTCATAAATGTGACATTTAAAGCCCCTTTGGCACAGGTAAATCACAATTACATTTTCAAGGGCCTCTGGTCCCATTCCAAATCCATGAACAACCTGAGCTGGCAGTGGAAGGGCTCACACACACACACACACACACACACACACATACCCCTCCAGCCTTTCCCACTTTTATTCCTGCACACAGCTCCTTCTCATTGCAGCAATCACTTTACAGGTAGTTTTTCCTGTAATGCCGATTCATTCCCACTTCCCTTCAAGACCCAGGAAAGCTTGGGAAAGTAGAGTCAGGGACAGAATCCCCAAAGGGCAGGTGGCAGGAGGTGTGGGGCAAAGCTGAGCTGGGACACATGGCTGCTCTCAGCCGCTCTGGGTGAGCTCTTCAGGAACCAGGACCCCAGAAGGGCAAGCTCCCTTCTCCAGGGCCATCACCATGGAGGGGTCCTCCAAGCTCCCCATTTTTGATTTCAGAGTACCTCAGACTCAGCCAATGGGTCATTTTTCTTGTATATTTTCTCTTGATTGCCCTCCTTCATGGCTGCATATCTGGCTAGTGTGAAGAGATAGTCACTGAGTCTGGAGGGGCAGAGAGAGAGAGAAGCAAACAGAATGGTTTGAAATGAGAGATCAATGCTAACTGGGTCTTCCCACATCCACCTACAAGGAGGAGCTAGAAATGACGTGCTCTGGGCACATTGTGTGGGGATGGCGGGCCCTGCCATCTTGCACTTGACGGATGGCACACGAGGCCAGCTTCTGTGAACACCAAGGACTCTAGTGTCGAGGCTGGGGCCATTCCTGCAGGATGAGGCCATTGCTCCGGCCCTACCCTGTGGGCCAGCTGACTTTGGACCCCTCTCTGAGCTATTTCGAGTGATCAGGGCTCATGTGAGTGCCCAGTTTCGGTGTTTCCCAAACTAGAGTGTGCGCAGGCATCACGGGGGGTCTCGGTGATGTGCAGATTCTGACTCGAAAGGGCCAGGCCCAGGACTCTGCAGGCCCAGTTCCCTCCCTGGGTGATGCTGACGCTGCTGGACTAGGCCCTACAGACATTCTGGATCATTCTCTGTGTTCGGGGCTGTCCCATGCATCATGTGCAGGGTAGGATGCTGACAGCACCTTTGGTCTCCACCCACCACATGCCAGTAGCACCCCTGCAGCCAGTGTGACAATCCATAATGCCTCCGAACATCGCCAAAGGAACCGGCTGAGAAGCACAGGCTGGAGCACTCCAGAGACCAGGGCCAGCCCCTTTCCCGCCTCCTCCTTTGCACCAACAGCAGCGGGCATCTGTGCATGAGGCCTTCTGCAGGGGCAGCAGTGGAGGGAACTAGAGGACAAGACGCCACAGGCCCACAACACACTTTCGCTGTCAGCTCTTCTGCCTCCTGCGGTCCCGCACCTTTTGCTATTTCACTCCCAGCGCTGAGTGCCATGCTCCTCCCTCTCTCTCTGCCCCAGTCCTGCCCTTGGAGGCCAGCTCCACGCCACAGCCTCCCAATCCCTCCCCTGACTCAGCCCCTGACTTGGCTCTCGGGGAGAGTAAAGGGGAGGTGGTTGGGGTATTTCCGCCCCCTGGGCCTCGTGCTCCTGGAGGACAGCGCCCGCCTACTGCTTGTTGGCTCTGTGAAGCCTTACTGAGGAGATGAAATGGCCTGTCCCATGCAATGCTATGGGACTGCAACGGTCCCCCCAGGGTTGCTGCTTTGAAGGGGAAATAGACCTGCTCCTCACTCCCGGGGAAACCCCCTCCCAGAAGGGAAGGAGCTGCTCAGGACCCATCAAAGCCAGGCCATGTCTGTGGGAGGAGTGGCCACAGTCAGGGGCCAGACCCCGGCTGTGAGGTCACTTTCTAGATACCCAGGACAGCTCCTGGGGTGCAGACCTGACTCCCTGCATTCCCCCAGCTTTCTACCTGCCCCCAGGCTCCGGCCTTGCCCACACTGGTGCCACAGGAACCAGGGCTGAGGTGGGAACCAGCAGGGCAGGCTTTGGGCCAGGTGTGGCTCCAGCCTTGAGGGCCAGGCGCGAGGCAGGAAGCCCTCCCTGCACCAGCCTGGCTCACTGGGGCCTGCACTGGGGCCCCTGAGCTCAGTTTGGCCTGGCTCTCTTCTTTTGGTTCATGCTGCCCCAGGCCCTCTTAAGGAGAGGAAACTGGCTGATAGCAAGCCTCACTCCTGGCTCCCTGGTCCGTCACCACTGAGAGGCCTGTTGAAACCCCCTGTGATGGATCCATCATCTCTGATGCCTAAGCACCCAGCATCCAAGAGCACCCTTTGCCCCCGCAATGCCACTTTGCACTTACGTTTTTCTTCCTGGTTTTTACAGCAGCCTCTCCCAACAAGATCTGAATCTTATTGGGACAGGCACAGTGCCCACCCTGTTCACCGCAGCCTCCCCTGTGCCCAGCGTGGTACCTGGCACAGAGCAGATGCTCATAAACACTAAGGGAATGAGGGGGGAGCAGAAACACAGCCCCACGCTGCTCCTTGGACCGCCGCACTCCTGCTACCTCCCACAGATGAGCCTCAGCTTTCAGAGGGGACCCCCCAGGCTCCATGCAAGTACCTGTTTAAGAACTTGGCCACGTTCGCATCGGTCTCTCCCATCTGGACAAGAGGCACCACGCTAGAAAGGAAGGAGACACTGAGTCACGTGACACCGTGGGGCTCGACAGGTTCTGACCTGGGGCCTGAACCTTGAGCGGCATTTCACACCCGCCACCACTCAACCTGAACCCACCCAGGCTCAGCTGGCACCAGAGATGATGAATCCATCACATTTTTCACCAGGCCATTGGCCCCCTTCCTGGGCATATTGCAGGACGGCCTGGCCAAGGAGGGCTGGAGAATGGCAGGGGCGCTGAAGGAGCACCCCCGGCCTAAACCACACCCCAGCCAGCTGGCTTTGTGCCATTGGACCTGGGTCTGGGTGGGGTGAAGTTGGGATAGTCAGCCTCCGCCTTCAAAAAAGTGGGGGCCTGACCCTTAATTCCCAATGGTAAACTCTAAGCCCTTGTAAGTCATTACTTTGAACATCTTCACAGGGGAGACAAAGACCCAGGCAGACCAAACTCCGGATCCCACAGGATTCTGGATTCCTGGGGTCCATGCCAGCTTATGTGCAGATACATCAGACACTGGACGACTGTCTGCTGGGCACCAGTGTCATGGCAGGCCCTTGCTGAGCCTTTCCCGGGTATCACCCTGTGGCACACCCCTTGTTGGCAGGCCAGCTCCCCAAAGCCCAGCCTCAGGGTTCTCAGCCCCACCCAAAGCCATGCAGCTGGCCAGCAGCCCAGCTGGGTGTGCGTCCCGGCCTGTCACAGAACTCCAGGCTGTCTCTAGTGGGTACTGCGTGCTCAGTGAGGAGCTTCTTCACCCGATTCACACCCAGGTGTGCATCCCCACTTCAGTGACAATCTGCATCCTGTCGCTTCATGGCTGCATAGCCGCTGCATCAAGTACCCACCAGCTGCCCCGCCATGCCTCTTTGCATGGAGGACCCATCCGCTGCCCCGCCATGCCTCTTTGTATGGAGGACCCACCAGGTGCCCCGCCATGCCTCTTTGCATGGAGGACCCACTAGCTGCCCCACTATGCCTCTTTGCATGGAGGACCCATCCGCTGCCCTGCCATGCCTCTTTGCATCGAGGACCCATCTGCTGCCCCGCCATGCCTCTTTGCATGGAGGACCCACCAGCTGCCCCACCATGCCTCTTTGCTGGGCCTTGGGCTGTTTCCAGTTTCTTGCTATTATGAGCATTGCTGATGTGGATGGCTTTATACAAATGATATTCTTTCCTTTTGAAGCCAAAGCTTGCTCTGTTCCCTGGGATCTCTTAGGAACTATCTGGGCCCGAGAGCCTTTCATGAAGAACAAAACCTTCGTGGTGTGGGACCGTGGGAAGAGCTCAGGCTTGGCTCAACAGACCTGGGCTGGAATCTGGACTCTGCTCTCAGCCATTTCCGTGACCGTGGCCATGGTGTCATTTCTCTGAGCCGCAACTTCCTGACCTCTGCAAGGCGGAGGCCACCACTACCTCTCTCCCAGGGCTACCAAGAAGGACTAAATGAAATGATGAGTGTAAAGCACCTGGCACAGCCTGTCCATGGAAGCAGTCAGGCTCGCTTTCTCTTCTCTGTAAAGCTGGCTCGCCACCTGGTCTCTGAGGGGTGCAGATAGATTTTACTCATTTTCTTCTAAAGATTCCTTGAAAAGCCTGTCAGTAGCTTTGTGGGAATGGTGGCTGGTCTGTTGACAGTGTCCACTTGGGCTCCCCACAGCCGTGCAGGCATTTCAGGGACCCTCTGCACCCAGCACCCAGCAGGGTCCTTTCATGTCTGCCCCTGTCCCCAAGATGGCTGAGACCCCAGCAGTAACTTCCTGTTGCTCCCAGAAGACAGGCTCACAAGCAATGTGCAACTGCGTTGTCTGATCGTCCATTTGGTCACATGCCACTGTGCCCACTCCATAACACGGTGCTCTGAGGACAGGGATTTGGTCTGTCCCGGTCCCTGTCTGGCACAGTGGAGGGGCCCAGACAAGGTCTGTCGATGTGTGGCCGGACGGCTCCGAGCTGGCCCTGCTCTGCCTGCCTCCGGCCCGCTGTGCAGAGGCCCTCTCCCTCTCCCCACCCCCTCTCCCTCGGGCCCTCTTACCGTCTCTCAGCTCTGCGGCACACCGCCCGGCAGAAATGCAGCACTGAGCTGATCTTGCCTCCTGACTGAAAGGACAAAGGGGTGTTGCCTGAGCAGGGTGGGGAAGGTGTGCCCACTGCAGACGGGAGCTCCTCTGAAGTCCAGCCCTGCCCCCCAAACCGGACAGTGTTCCGCCTCCAGGAGCCCTGCCAGGGCACACCCACCAGGCACCCTGCTCCAAAGTAGGCAGGGCCGGGAGGGACCAGTGAGAACCTGGAGATAACTGGGGGAACTGGAGGACAGTGTCTGTCACTGTGAAAAGACGGACTTATTCAGGGCCCAAGTGTGTCTGTCACTGCATCTGCCTGCAGCCGCCCCCCTGGTTGAGTCTGCCCAGTACCTACAGGCAGGATGAAGGCCGTGAGTGGTGGGAGCTGGCTGGTGTACTTGTCAATCCACTGCTCCAGCTCCAGGATGGGCCCCGCCTCAAACGTGGTGTACTCTGAGGAGCCAAGGAGCAGCGGGAACTGCCATGAGCCCATCACCCACCAGACCGTGGTGGGAACCACCCCGCCACCCTTTCGCCTGGTGTCCCGCAGGCTGCTTCTGCTGGCTCAGAAGGTACCTCCCTCCCAGGGCCTACAAGCAAGGCTGACTGGTCCATCTGTGGGCCCCTAGGGGCCTGGGCTCCCAGGTCGTAACCCCTAGGAGAGTCCCCTGACCCTAGGGTCTTCTGAACACCCACAGGAGTTTGAGAATTACTTAAGTGAGCCTCCCGGGCCGAGGAGCGGGGTGTCGCCAGGGCAGAGCCGACGTCCTGCAACAGGCACTGGATCTGGGGAGCAACAGAAGGTGACAATCAGGTTCTATTCAGGATGGGCTGGACAGAGAGAGCATTGTTTCGTGTGCAGAGGCACCACCTAACACGCTGGCAAAGCCCGTGACAGCTAGCTCAGGAAGGGCTGTGATACCATTTGGCTCCGTGTCCCCACCCAAATCTCATGTTAAACTGTGATCCCCAGCGTTGGAGGTGGGGCCTGTGGGAGGTGACTGGATCACTGGGGTGCTTTTGAATGGTTTCGCACCATCCCCCTACTGCTGTCCTGTGATAAGAGTTCTCATGAGACATGGTTGTTTGAAAGCGTATAGCACTTCCCCCTTCACTCTCTCCTGTCACCCAGTGAAGATGTGCCTATTTGCCCTTTGCCTTCTGCCATGACTGTAGGTTTCCTGAGACCTCCCCAGAAGCAGAAGCCTATACAGCCCACAGAACCACCTGCAGATTAAACTTTTCTTTATAAACTACCCAGTCTCGGGCAGTTCTTTATAGCAGTGCTAGAACGGACTAATACAGGCTGTCAGACCTTGAATTGGCTGACATTTGAAGGCAAAGTCAAACTTCACCACAACATCTTCGTTGGACAGCCAGCCCTGCTGAGGGGACCTGGAGTGGCTCTTTTGCAGTCTGAGGGAGGAAAAGGCTCCCATGGGGGCAGCAGCTGGGTTAAGCAGACGACTCGAGTCACATGCCCAGGGACGGTCAAGAGGAACCATCTCGGCTCTGCCTACGTCTCCTGTGCACCTACGCCCTGTGAGGTTTTCTTCTTTTCTCAGCATTTGACAGCTTTGGTTTTCTAACCTGTAATAGTTGGGCCAAGAGGTCAAATGGGACAGTGGTATCTAAGCTCTAGACACTCCAGAGCTTACCGAATGTAGTCAATGGGGCATGTGGGGGTTCCGGGAGCAGGACGCCTGGCTGGGTGAGGCCTGTGCTCCATCTGGGTGGGGATGGGTTTGCTTGGAACAGAAGTGGTCTGTGGCTGTCTGCTGTGAGGATGCCAGGCCCCTGCAGGACAATGGTCCAATAGCTCCCATGCATGTGAAACCCACAAGTACCACCTCTGCCTTTGTGCCCAGCGAGGGTCCACCCAAGCTGGATGCTGGGCTCCAGGAGGGTGAAAGTCTGTGACCTCTGACCTCTCCTAAGATGGCCACTGTGACAGCATTCAGGAAGCAGGCCATACTGTGTCAGAGCAGAGGCTGCCCATTCAGCACTGGGTGGGAACCTTCCCAGGACTGCTGACCAGCCGAACGTGGGCAAGCTGCTTCCCTGCTTGGGGTCTCTGCGCCTTCACAGTCAAAGTGGGAGTGATGATAATACCCACTTGGTTGGCCAGCAGCAGCGTGTACCTCGGGGCCTGGGGAGAAGTGGCACCAGTTTGGGAATCAGATTCCAGCTCCACTGATGTCTGGCTGCGGGGGCTGGGCACGTCAGCCTCTCTGAGGCTCAGTTTGGCTCCCTAGAAACTGTGGACATTGACTTCCACCTCACAGGCGTGTGTGAGGGTGAAACGGGTGATGTGGGGAGTGCAGCAGCATGCTGCCTGGCCTCATCCATGGGCCCTGCGAGTGCCACCGGGCCAGGTGGGCCCCAGGTGACTCAGACACAGTCCCCGCCCTCACCGTGCCTAGGCTGGGTGGGAGGCAGATGGGTTAACAGGTTAACACCCTTCGTGATGCCTGTGGTTAGAGGATGTGGAAACCCAGGGACGCTCCTAACCCAGCTGGAGGTGAGGTGGCCGGGGAAGGCCCTGGAGGAGGTGACGTGGCAGCTGCGACCCAAAGTATGCAGCATGCACGGTCCCTCAGGAAGGTCCCTTCCTCCACCACACAGAATGTTCTGGCCACTGAGGCTTCCCATCCTCCTGTAGCCACAGACTTGGCAGCCCCACCTACTCCCCTCGGTCCGCTCCCAGGGACCTGAGAGGGCTCCAACCTGGCCTTCAGAACTGAAGCAGGAAGGGCTGACTCTGCAGGGAGCTTTCCGAGGACCCGGGTCCATGTGAGATGGAAACCGCAGCACCCCAGGCGTTCAGGGGCGGCGACCAAGTCTCTGTGCTGGAAGTTCTGTGTGGGTCACAGGCCCCCTCCTTCTCAGGGAACAGAACAGTGACCCTGACTGCGGCTGGGCCTCCCTGAGTTCCACCTGCATCAGGCACTAGCGACGCGCTTCACAGCGGCTCCTCAGCCTCGGTGCTGCCGCCATCCACCACCGGGTCATTCTTTGCTGACGGGGGCTGGCCCGTGCACTGTAGGAGATTTAGATGCCAGCAACACCCCCACCCCCAGATGTGGCAACCAAAAATGTCTCCAGACATTGCTCAGGGAGCCTTGAGGGGTAGAATCACCCTGGGTTGAGAATCGTTGCATTTTAAATTCCCTCACTTAGTATCATCCTCACCACGCCTGTGAAGGAAGATTATATGTCTCCCATTGTTTGTTTCGGAGACAGTCTTTTTTTTTTTGGACAGGATCTCACTCTGTTGCCGAGGCTAGAGTGCAGTGGTATGATCATAGCTCACGGCAGCCTCAACCTCTTGAGACTCAAGTGATTCTCCCACCTCAGCCTTCAAAGTAGCTGGGACTACAGGTGCGTGCCAGCATACCTGGCAAATTTTTAAAATTTTCTTTGTAGAAACACAGTCTCCCTATGTTGCCCAGGCTGGCCTTGAACTCCTGGCTTGAAGTGATCCTCCCACCGTGGCCTCCCAAAGTGCTAGGATTATAGGCTTGAACCATGCTCGGCCTGAGACCGGGTCTCGATCTGTTGCCCAGGCAGGAGTGCAGTGGCATGATCACAGCTCACTGCAGCCTTGACCTCCTGGGATCAAGAGATCTTCCCACCTCAGCATCCTGAGCAGCTGAGGCTACAGGCACTCACCACCACGCCTGGCTAATTTTTAAATCTTTTGTAGAGTTGGGGTCTCACTACATTACTCAGGCTCCTGGCTTCAAGTGACCTTCCTGCCTCAGCCTCCCAAGTGGCTGAGATTGCAGGTGTGGGCCACCATACCCAGCCTGTCCCCATTTTACAGATGAAGAAATGGAGCTCATGGAGGGAGAGTGACTAGCCCCATTGAGTCCAGTGGGGGCCACCAGGGATCAGATGCCCAGCTCGGGGTGAGAGTGTTACTCACTTTCTGAAGCTCTTCAGCGAACGTGTGGCCCTTTTCTGTGACTAATTCCAGAGCAAGCCTATGAAGAAAAAGGAAAAAGAATTTGCCTCTAATGAAATGTCCTTAGGCCCTGTCTGGCTGTAAACAATAGATTCTCAGGTGGTAGGCCATTTAGTTAATTTCACTATAATAGCCACATTATTTTTCTTACTGACAATAAGAACATCACAGCCTTCCATTTGGCGGGGTGGTATTTGTTTCTTGAAATGCCTTTTCTGATACTCATCATTTCCAGTCAACTATTTCTTTTTGAACAGCTACTCTGGCCAGGCCCAGGAGAGTTAGTGCTGAACAGAAGCTGACCCAGGCTCTGTCCAGCAAGCTGGTGACAGGGTGAGCAGTGACAGCCTCAAGAGCTGGATCCTGAGATCTGACCCGTGGCTCTGTGGTTGGTTGTAGGTGTGTGGGAACCGGACAGACCCAGGTGCAAATTCTGCACTGCTGCTGACTGTCTCTGAGGCTTCAGGCAAAGTTTGCACCTTCACGTTCAGGAGTGTGATACCTAATCAGATTAGATAGCACACTCCTGAGTATGAAGGTGCAAACTGAGGTCAGTGCTCTGAAGGAAAGAGCAAGCCAAGCCTAATCTGACCTTGGCTAAAGAGGCAAGGAGGGCTTCCTGGAGGAGGTGATGCTGGAGGGGAGACTTTGAAGGCTGGGAAGGACTTTCCTCATAAAGCAGGGAAAGCAAACTGCCCCTGACACAGGTCAGGACCCTGGTTCTGCCTCCCTTAGAACCCTGCACTTCCCACCTGCATGGGTCAGTGCCCCAGCAGGAGACAGTGGCACGCTGCAAAGATTCCTGGAGGAGGGCTTTGGGGACAATTCACAGAAGTGTGGGCAGAGTTACGGAACTGGCGATGGACAGCAAACGCTGGAGCCTGAAGGGCAAGGGATGGGGAAGGTGCTATTCACCCTGGAGGGAGCTGGACTCTGGAGTCACTCAGCAGGGAGGGAGTTAGGTAGGGAGCCCAGCTGCCACCAGAGCCATGCAGACTGGGGACAGGGTCACACACACTCCTGAGCTCTCTCCACTCACTCTCCCATCACCTGCTGGTGCCTCCCATTGGCTGGACCCACCCAAATGCCAGAAGACCAAGGAATCGAGGTGGCATAGCCACCAGGTGATAAAGTGGTGTAATAAGGTAATATGCAGCCTCCCATGCATAAAGAGAAGGTGAAGAAAGGGATTTGAAAGGACCAATGGAGAATAACCAGCCCATCTTCCTGACAGCTTACAGTTAGAACTAAACACACCAGTGTGATCCCCGCCTGGTGTGTTTTCCCCTCTGGACCGAAGGGCGGGCTGTGTAGGCTGGGCTGCAGTCTGTCTCCATCACAGCAGATGCCCCATGCCTGGCTCACAGGAGGTGTGCAGAAGCGTCTGCTTGCCGAGAGATGCTCCGTGACCCGCCCAGCGGCAGGCCCCGCTCAGTGCTTGCCCAGTGAGTGCTGCCTGCTCCCTGCACTGCAGCTCAGGAAGGCAGGGCTCAGGTCCTCTGTTCAGCAGCGCCTCGTACTGCAGATGCCTGGTCAGCATCTGACAAAGGAAGAAGCCACAGCTAGGGTTTCCCTGGCCTCCTGCTCCTTCTCAACTGAGAGACAAGGGCTCGTGATTTAGAGCTCATCAGAATGGCTGATGGGAAAACTGGCCTTTTCTCCCTTTGCCCACTTGGTCTTGTGTCTGCCCCCTTCTGGACCCCTTCCCACACACACCAAGGGGTTTGTCTGCCTTCTCTACCCGGCTGGCAGACTATCTATACCTCCCATTATCTGTCCTGAAAATCTTACCTAGTCAGGCCCGCCATGGAGATACAGTAGCCAGGAACAGGTAAGTGTTAAGAATAATGATAGCTAACATTATTATTACTTGTGCTAGGCGCTGTCCTCAGGGTGAAACATGGAATCATCTCATTTAAGCCCACAAGAACACAATGAGATGGGAATTATCATGATAATCACTTGGTAGAACAGTAAACTGAGGCTCACAGAGGCCACGTGATTTGCCTGATGTCCCAGAGACAGTCAGCAGCGGTGCTGAATTCGCAGTGGGGTCTGTCTGGTTCTCACGCACCTATAACCCACCGGGCCTCGGGGTCAAACCTCAGGAGCCAGTACTTGAGACTGTTGCTGCACCCCGTCACCAGCTTGCAGGGTGTGCTGGGCAGACTGTGCTCCTGCTCACAGATATTTGCCACCCTTCCCACCCTGCTGATGTCAGGCTCTGCACGTGACAGGCTCTGGCCACTGAAATGTGAATACATGGAAGGCATCACTCCCATGGAAGGTTTTTTTTTTTTTTTGGAGACAGAGTCATACTTTGTCACCCAGACTGGAGTGTAGTGGCACGATCATAGCTCACTGCAGCCTCAACCTCCCAGACTCAAGTGATCTTCCTGCCTCAGCCTTCTGAGTAGTTGGGACTACAGTTGTGCACCACCATACCTGGCTAATTTTTTTATTTTTCTTTTTAGTAGAGACAAGGTCTTGCTATGTTGCCCAGGCTGGTCTCAAACTCCTGAGCTCAAGTGATCCTCCCACTTCAGCCTCCCAAAGCGCTGGGATTAGACATGTGAGTCACTGCACCTAGTCTTTTTTTTTCAACTTTTATTTACCAACAAAGTTTAGTCTCCATAAAGACTGTCAAAAACTGCCAATGTCGACTGTATTTCAAGTCATCATGGTGGGGCAGCGGAAGAAGTTTTCAATCAGCAATGATCACACCTTGGGTAAACCTCGCTGGCAATGATACTGCCACTGCACAATCTCCTGGCCACAAGGAGCCACTGTGAGCTTCACCATGACCTCTTTTCCCTCTACCACAATGACGGATAATTATCCCAGACAGCGGCTGCCCTAGCAGCCTGGGTCCCAGAGTGAAGGCCATATGGAGCCAAAGCACATCCAGCCTGTGATAGGCGTGAAGTAGGAGCAGCAAGTCCACCGTTGATGTCACAAGCCAGGAGATCTGGGGGCTGTTTGTGACCACAGCACAACCTGGCCCATCCTGATCCTGATCAATTCCTTGAGTCCACCTTCTAAACTCTGGCTTATTTTAAAACCAACATTCACAAAAGAGATCACATTGAATGTCCTGTGCATTATACTAACTCATCTCTTTCACTCAGTATACTAACCTCAGTGGCACACACAGGCTCACCTGAAAAGCGGGGGATGAGAGGGAGGCAGCTTCACATGGCATGGGACAGAGGTGGGCACAGGCACAGGCAGGGCCAGGAGGGACAGGGGTCTGCAGACTCGCAGCTTGTGGAGCTGACCAGCCTGTGCTTCAGGGCTGAGGGAAGTTGTCAGGACTGACACCCTCCGAGGCAGCTGCCCAGCATGTGTGACAGCTTCACATTCATTACGTTTACTCGTACTCAATTCAAACTCAACCTCAAGGCCAATCCTGTCCCCCTTACCCAATAGCTGAACTTAATTCATCTGTAGTTCCCACAGCTTCAAACACCTGGTCATCTTTGGGTCTCCTTTCTCCCGTGAAGGTGCTAGAAAACCCTGTGGAAAAAAATGTTTAGCCACCCGAATTAAGATCCTGTTTTCCTGATATGCCAGGTTTTTGTTTTTTTTTTTTAACTTTCAAAGCTTTTAAAGAATTTTCTCTCTCTTTTTTTGAATGGTCACTCTGTTGCCCAGGCTGGAGTACAGTGGCATGATCTTGGCTCACTGCAACCTCCGCCTCCCAGGTTCAAGTGATTCTCGTGCCTCAGTCTCCCAAGTAGTTGGGATTATAAGTGTATACCACCAAACCCCGCTAACTTTTTGTATTTTTAGTAGCGATGGGGTTTTGCCATGTTGGCTAGGCTGGTCTTGAACTCCTGGCCTCAAGTGATTCACCCGCCTCAGCCGCCCAAAGTGCTGAGATTACAAGTATGAGCCACCGTGCCAGCCCTTAAAGAATTTTCAAGTTGAAGTACAGAATATACACAGAAAAGTGCTCAAATTATAAGCATGTGAGTTGGTGAATTGCTACTAACTAAATATACCTCCGTGGTCAGCACCTAGCTTAATAAACAGAACATGACCAACACCCTGAAATCCCCCATGCATGCCTTTCAGTTGCCACTCCCCAAGGGTTAACCACTATCCTCACTTCTTTCCCGACATGCTTTTATTTTAAACTTAAAAATCACACTACGGGAGGCTGAGGCAGAAGAACTGCTTGAACCCGGGAGGCGGAGGTTGCAGTGAACAGATATTGTGCCACTGCACTCCAGCCTGGGTGACAGAGCAAGACTCCGTCTCAAAAAAAAAAATCACCATCCTGATAAAGAAATAAAACATATGTGTTATATATTTTATATCATATGTACATTACCATTATATGTCACAGGAAGTCAAAGTCCTCTGTACCTCTGTCTAGCTCACATTCCCTGCCTTTCTCTCCCAACCTCTGAGAAAGTAAAAGCTGCCCCCGACAGGTGGGAGCTGGCTTTCACTATCGAGCAGGCTTTGGGGTTGCCAGGTGCTCGCCTGGCACTCACAGGTAGACTGTGGTGTTCTGCTGAACACAAACCATTTCACAGAACACTGTTAGATGGGCCACTCTATGACTGTGACGGTTCAAGACCAAAACAAGGCCACTCTGGAATAACGTCTGAGCATAGATGACCGTCCAAACTCCGAAAGATGACCAAACCTACCCCTTCCCTGGCCAATGTGAGTGACTGCTGCATCTTTATCCATTACAGCTTTAGCACCTCTTTCTCCCTTCTATCTTCTAGAAAACAATTATTAAGATACCAATAACAGGTCAGGTATGGTGGCTCACACCTGTAATTCCAGGACTTTAGGAGGCCAAGGCAGGCAGATCACTTGAGGCCAGGAGTTCAAGACCAGCTTGGCCAACATGGTGAAACCTCATCTCTACTAAAAATAGAAAACATTAGCCAAGCTGTGGTGGTACACGCCTGTAGTCCCAGCTGTTTGGGAGGCTGAGGCATAAGAATCGCTTGAACCCGGGAGGCAGAGGTTGCAGTGAGCCAAGATCGTGCCACTGCATAAGCTTGGGCAACAGAGCTAGACCCTGTCTTAAAAAAAAACAACAAAAAAAAGATACCCAATTACAGAAATAGCCCTGCTTCTTAACAGGATTCGATCCAGAGCAAAGCCCCACTTCCGGGAATCCTCCCCCAAACCACCCAACACAAACCCAACCCTATAATAAGTCCTTTCCAGCATCCTCTTGCTTCCTTTTAATTGTGGTAATACATGATACATAACAGAAATTTTACATTTTGACCCTTTTTAATTTTACCATTTAGTAACATTGCGTATGTCATGTGCATGCTTTTATACTTTTACTATACACGCATATATCCAAAAAACACTACATACTAGTGATCTGCATGTTTATATACTTCAAAAAACAGTATACTGGCTGGGCGTGGTAGTTCATGCCTCCTGTAATCCCAGCACTTTGGGAGGCTGAGGTGGGAGTTTAGCTTGAGCCCAGCAGTTCGAGACCAGCCTGGGCAACATAGCAAGACCTTATCTCTATAAAAAAATTAAAAAGTATTAGCCAGGCATGGTGATGTATGCCTGTTGTCCCAGATACTCAGAAGGCTGAGGTGGGAGGATCGTTTCAGTCTGAAAGCTGGAGGTTGTGGTGAGCCGTGACTGTGCCACCGCACTCTAGCCTGGGTGACAGAGTGAAACCCTGTCTCAGAAAAAGAAAAAGTATCATGATAACACATTCTTCTGCATCTTACTTTTTTCTGTATAACATAAGGTTCTAGCATTTTAAAAATGATTAAAGTAATATATACTCATCATAGGGCCAGGCACGGTGGCTCAAACCTGTAATCCCAGCACTTTGGGAGGCCAAGGCGGGCGGACGACAAGGTCAGGAGATTGAGACCATCCTGGCTAACATGGTGAAACCCCCGTCTCTACTAAAAAATACAAAAAATTAGCAGGGCACGGTGGCGGGCGCCTGTGGTCCCAGCTATTTGGGATGCTTAGGCAGGAATTGCCTGAATGTGGAAGGTGGAGGTTACAGTGAGCCAAGTGACTGTGCCACTGCACTCCAGCCTGATGACAGAGTGAAACTCCATCTCAAAAAAAAAGAAAGTAATATGTACTCATGATAAAAAATAATACAATAGAATAAAAGTATGTAAATAGTGAAAGTCCTTCTGTTCATTCCCCTCTCACAACTTAATCTCCCTTCCAGGAACAGTCCCAGGTGTAACCCTTCAGAGACTATTCTACAAATATCTGAACATGCATATATGCACATGCTTATCCAGACAGATTCAGGCTTTTGTCATTTAATACATCTTGGGTGTTTTTCATTTCACATTACATTTTTGTAACGTATATTGAGTTGGAATCTGTCATATATTATACTTTTTTTTTTGAGACAGTCTTGCTCTGTCACCCATGCTGGAGTGCAGTGTCACAATCTCGGCTCTCTGTAACCTCTGCCTCCCAATTTCAAGCAATTCTCCTGCCTCAGCCTCCCAAGTAGCTGGGACTACAGGCATGTACCACCATGTCCAGCTACTTTTATTTTTAGTAGAGATACGGTTTCACCACACTGGCCAGGGTGGTCTCAAACTCCTGGCTTCAGGTGATCTGCCCACTGGGGCTCCCACAGTGCCAGGATTACAGGCATGAGTCACCTCACCTGGCCACATATTATACTTTTCAGTGGCTGCAAAGAATTTGGAAGAACTTTAAAATGGGGTATGCCATGTGTATTTCTTTGCATTTTTCACCTGTCCCCACCCTACCTTTGTCTCCTGTTTTGGTGTAAATCTTGGGGATCCTGGGTGTCCTCGAGGAAGGCTGGGGCCTACAGAGAAATCAGCATCAATAGGTGGTAAGTGGGGATGGCTTATACAGAGGGTCAGCTCCTCAGTGGGTCCCAGCTTGCTGCTTGTAACCTCAGAGGCACCACTTATCCCTTGCTGCTTAGATGGTAATCTCTTGTTGATTTCTTTCTCCTAGATCCCTTCTAATAGCAAACATTTTTGTGGGCAAGACACAGAGCTGGGTGACAGAGCATGCAGAGTACTGATGTAATGCCTTGATCAACGTAAATGATCAATAAATATTTGCTGAAGGAATTCACTGATCATTTGCCATTGTTCCTGCACTGTGCCAAGTAGTTTACAGGCATCATCTTCTGGAATTATCCCTGGAATCTTTCCACCACCCCAAAGGTAACCACCACCTATTATCTTCATTTTACTGAGGAGGAAACTGTAGCTCAGATGAGACTCACCTTCCTAGGTCACTCAGGAAGAGGCAGGAGTGGGATGCCGAAGGCTGTCCTAGGCTGGAACACAAACTGTAACTTCTATCCTACTGAAATTCTTTCTTTCTTTCTTTTCTTTCTTTCTTTCCTTTCT
Organism: Cheracebus regulus; assembly: GCA_963574635.1. Lineage (NCBI taxonomy): Eukaryota > Metazoa > Chordata > Mammalia > Primates > Pitheciidae > Cheracebus > Cheracebus regulus. The sequence continues at coordinate 3,860 of CAUYQU010068321.1, read as the reverse complement.
TTCCTTTCTTTCATTCTTTTCTTTCTTTCTTTCTTTCGTCTCTCTCTTTCTTTCTTCTTATTACTGAGATGGGTCGTACTCTGTCACCCAGGCTGGAGTGCAGTGGCACGATCTAGGCTCACTGCAACCTCTGCCTCCCAGGCTCAAGCAATCCTCCCACCCCAACCTCCTCAGTAGCTGTGACCACATGTGTGTACCACCATGCCCAGCTAATTTTTTTTTTTCTTTTTTGGTAGAGACAGGTTTCATCATGTTGCCCAGGCTGGTCTTGAACTCCTGAGCTCAAGCAATATGCCTGCCTCAACCTCCCAAAGTGCTGTGACTACAGGCATGAGCCACCGTTGTCTGGCCTATGATTATTTTGTTAACAAATAGGGTCTTGGTCTGTTGCCTAAGCTGGAATGCAGTGCTGTAGCATGATCATAGCTGACTGCAGCCTTGAACTCCTGGGCTCAAGTGATCCTCCTGCCTTGGCCTCCCAAGTAGCTAGGACTCTTAACTCTATCCTACCCAAATTCTTATCTTATACTCTATCAACTCAGGGCCTCTTGCAGGGAAAGAAACCTGGGCCACTTCCATACTATGAAGCTTTCAGTGTACTCAGAGATGAAGAATTGGCAAAACAGAGCTCAAAAAGTGGCATTTTCAACTAACAAAATAACAATGTAAACAACTCAAGGACATAGCTCAAAACTAAAATGTGACATGAAAAGGCCATTCGAAGGTTAAGTTCCTGGAACTGTGGGCTAAATCAATCCATTATTAACCCACGGTACTCTAGAGGTTCTGAGACCTGGGTTGGGGAGCAAGCTTCAAGGTATATGAGGAATGCCGTCTTCAGAAGGTGCTGGTATATCTGGGACCTAGGGGATAAACTGCTTTGGAGATTGCTCACAATCTGAGTCGAGAGCCCTCCTGGCCCACATGGGATATTCCCTACCCTGCCGGACGACAGCGGGGCTTCACTGGGACTTAAGTAAAGATTTTCGGTCTCTGGCGCCCACGTGGCCCATGTTGCCATGGTGACGTCACGACAGCGTGAAGACGTCACCTGACGGTTGCCGTGGTGACCTCACGGCGGTGTGACGTACCCATGGCGACGACGCCACGATTCACTGCAGGTGTTTGAGTTACCCTTCCCGCCAGCCACTCACCTGTCCCCGTCTTCCACGCCCTGAAGGCCGCGGCTCTGGAAACGAGGATGCAGGAGCCTGGCGGCGCCGAAGCACCTACGCAGGCCAAGACGGCTCCCCAGGCCCCACACAGCCATGATCCAGGCTACTTGACAGACCTGACCCCGCCACGTTCCCGTCCGGGCCCCGGAGTGACTCCACCCACGGCCGGCCGCGCCACCGCTCAGCTGTCAATTTTCATTGGTTCGCAGTTCTCGCCCCAGGGCGGGACACTCCCAGGGACTTGTTTCCCATTGGTTTAACGGCAGGAGCGGGGCGGGCAAACCCGTGCCAGCTGGACTGCACCGCTTATTGACCAATGTTCAAACCTATTAGTAAAGGGACTCCGGGCTCGCGCGCTCTGATTGGCTGGAACGAAGGACAAGACCTCCTCCCCTTGGGGCACTGGCGCTCTGGGCTGCAGGAGTTGGGGTGCTGCTCTGGCTACGGCGCGGAGGGACGGCGACCAAGGCGGCGGCGGCAGGTGAGAGGCTGGAGTCGCGGGGCCGGGTGGCGCGAGATCCTAGACCCAGGTCGACTGTGAGCCAGGCCCCCAGCTTCTGTGGCTCAGTTTCCCCAGCTCTGAGAGTCTGTCCCGAGGGTCGGGGACCTCAATGTGACAGTCGTGATTCTGAGCTTGGGGCAAGCAAGGGGATTCTCCGCTCTGTGCCTCAGTTTTCTCTTTAAGAAATGGGGATCTTGCTAGTACTTAGCTCATAGTGCACTTCGATCTTATCCAAGCGTAAGATAATCAACGTAAAGCCTTAAGCGGAGAATAATTTTGCCTTATTTATAAATGTGTAAATTGCACACACCTGTAGACCCTGCAAGCCCCTTTCTAGGACTCTGTCCTGCAGAAATACTTAAGTGTGCAAAACGAGGCGTGCCGGGAGTTTTCTGCAGCCTTGTTTATAATTGTGACACATTGGAAACAGCCTAAATGTCCAGCAAAGAATTCTTTCTGGTCCATGATTTCATGTAAATTTCTACCTTTAATGGTAGAGTTGTAAACGCTGAAATGAATAACAGAGCCAGTAATAAGCAGTTCTCAGTAACTGAATGATTAGTAGGTGCCAGACACTGCTAAGTGTTTCCCTTGCACTAATTTAACCTTCCTAACAATCACTGAGGTAGCTATGGTTATTTTTTCTCCATATAACATGTGGGGAACCCGAGGTTCATAGCCATTTAAGTGAGTTAGCTAAGATGACATCACTGGGGAGTGGAAGAGCTGGGATTTGAATCCACATCTATTGGATGGGTCCAGTTGACTGTTGCATTGCCTTTCTGGCATATAGCAGGTGCTGAATGGTAACTACCTTTTTTGTTATTATGATGGACTTGAACTAGGTTTTCTCCAAGATCTCTTCCGGCTGGTTCTGACATCTGGAGATCTTTGCTCTTCTCACTGGCTTTCCCTTTTAGGATTCCCAGGAGCCATGTTGTCAGAAGCCCTACTGGTGTCTGCTCCGGGGAAAGTCATCCTTCATGGAGAACATGCCGTGGTACATGGCAAGGTAAAGAGCCGTTAGAGCAAGGCCAGATGCGGTGGCTCATGCCTGTAATCCCAGTACTTTGGGAGGCCAAGGCGGGCAGATCACAAGATCAAGAGATCGAGACCATGCTGGTCAACATGGTGAAACCCCGTCTCTACTAAAAATACACAAATTAGCCAGGTGTGGTGGTGGGCTCCTATAGTCCCAGCTACTCAGGAGGCTGAGGCAGGATAATTGCTTGAACCCGGGAGATAGAGGTTGCAGTGAGCCGAGATCACACCACTGTACTACAGCCTGGTGACAGAGGGAGACTCCCATCTCAAAAATAAAAATAAAAAAGACATTAGAGCCTTTAAGGATTGGGTACCCCTTTTCCCTGATGCTAATTTTGCAAGAAGGTAAAAGGACACGCTGAGGCACAGGTTGGGAACAGATCGGAGGGATCAGTTTCTCCCCGGCCAGGCAAGAAAAAGGTATCTTCTGCCCACTGAAAGGATTCTCTGGCCTCACTCAGTATGATAGCAAAAAGATGATATATAAAACTCTATGAATGGAATGAGATCACCTAGGAGTGAGCTTTGATGCAGAAGGAAAGAGTTTGAGAACTAAGCTCTGGGGCACTAAGACATTTGGAAGTTGGAAGGATCTAGCAAAAGAGTAAAAAACATACATTAGCTCATTTTACCCTTACAACTACCCCCGGAAGCATACCCTTTTATTGTCCTATTTTATGAATATGGAAACTGAGGCATAGGAGAGAAGTGGTAACTTTTTTTTTTCCCTAACCAGCGTCAGGTGATACTAGAGAAGTGGTAACTTGATCCAAGTCCTGTACACCTTGGTAGAGCTTGGTGTGAACCTCTGTCTGAACCCACCCCTGCTGCACTCTGCTATTCTTTTTGTTTTTTCCCCTGAGACAGTCTTGCTCTGTCTCTCAGTCTGGAGCGCAGTCTTAATGATCGTGGCTCACTGCAGCCGCCAACCTCAGCCTCCTGAGTAACTGAGACCACAGGTGTGTGCCACCATGCTCCACTAATTTTTTCTTTTCTTTTCTTTCTTCTTCTTCTTCTTTTTTTTTTTTTTTTTTTTTTTTTTTTTTTTTTTTTTTTTTTTTTTATATTTTTTTTTTTTTTTAAAAAAAAAAAAGTAAGAAAAAAAATGAAAAAAATAAAAAACAAAAATATCAAAAAAA
>CAUYQU010068320.1:0-15252 GCA_963574635.1 Cheracebus regulus | reverse complement strand
CCCGTGTGGCTCCTCTGCCGGGAATCTCCCGGTCTGTGGGAAACAAAAATTCGTCGGAAAGTGCGGCGTCCACTCGTTCTCTGCACTTTCACTGGGAGCTACATTCCTGAGCTGTTGCTAATCGGCCATCTTGGATCTCTCTCCCCTGAAAGTTCATTCTTATGTACATATAAGTAGAATCATGGAAATTTTTATATTACCTGTTTTATGGCCTTATAGAATTAATAAACCAAATGAAAACTGAATCTCCACTCCATTCCAATTATTTCTATTCTTATATTTAAGGTAATATTAAGTGTCCATATTTCTTAAGCCACATTCAAGGAAACCACTTTTTAACTATTTTGGATGTTGCCTCTCCTTGATCTTGTTAGTGAAACTCCAGCAGATTTAATATTGGCATCTATCATCTAGTCAAATTTCTCACATGTTCTTCAAACTAATCAACTTTGAGATTCTCAACATTTTCTGTGTCAGTAAAAGGTGTGAAATTAGTAGATTTGATGAAGACTTTTTTCCTTGCCACATTGGACTTCCAGACGCCATTTGGATTGGGTTTACAGATGTTTCTTGCTCTGAGTCTCTTAACAGTAGAGATGTGGAAGAGAGAGACCACAAAGAGACTGCAAGGCACCACCAAACACCTTGGTGTGGCATTAACTAGATTTGGGGCAGCCGAAGTACTCTGGGAGGAGTTACTTGAAACTGTTACAACAGCTGTTTAATTGGAATAAATCTGCATAGGTAGCAGCAGTGCCAGCAACAGCAGCCCAAGCCAGGACCTGGCCATCATTGTTCTGCCCATGTACCCTCTGTTGGTGTGTGGCACGTCTCGCTGGATGTTGGGTGCTTGGAGAATCACTCTGGGTGGGCACAGGTAAGGTGGCTCAAATAGCTTTTTAAAATAAATTTTGGCTCATGCATTTTGATGCTTTCTTGTTAGATTATACATGTTTAAAATTATTATGTCTTCTTGGAGAATTGACTCCTTTATTATCTTGTAATGTTCCTCTTTATATCTGATAATCTTTAATATCCTAAAACCTTCTTCATCTTGCATTAGCATAGTTACCTCAGCTTTGTGTTGGGATGTTATGTACTCTTCAATCCCTTTATGTTTTATCCATCCTGACAATCTCTTTTAACCAGTGTGTTTGACCATCCACCTTTAAAATGAATATTGATATAGTTGAATGCAATCTATAAGCTTCATAACTTTTTTTATTTATTGCATTTGATTATCTTTCCCTTCTCTTGTAAATTTGCTTTTAATTGAGTATGATTTAAGATCACATATTATCTCTTCTCTTGATGTATCATTTATACTTTTTTGTTTTGAACACTTTAGTAGTTACTTTGGGGTTTACAATATCCATTTTAAATGATGAGATTCTATCTTCAGATAACATTACACACTGCATGCATAGTGTAGATATATTTTATCAGAGTATGCCTAATTATTTTATTCTCTCTTTTGATATTGCTGTTATATATTTTACTCATGCATATGCTATAAATATCAATACGTTGCTACTATTATTGCTTTAAGTAGCTATGTTTTAATTAATAATAAATATAATAAAATTGTTTTGTTTTTATTAATTCTTTTTCTAATAATCTAAACTTTTATCTAGATTCAAGTTCCTGATATATCTAATAAATGTTCTTTCTGATTGATAAGCTTTTAGTATTTCTTGTAGGACATGTCTTCTGGCAATAAATTACCACAGTATCTGTCCAAAAAGTCTTTATTTCTCCTTCAATTTTGAAGGATAATTTTCTTTCTGGATGTAGAATACTAGATGTGCAGATTTTCCTTTCAACATATTAAAGATTTAACTGCACTGTCTTCTTGCTTGCACGGTTTCTGATAAGATGTATGCAGTTATTCCATTCTTCAACACATGAGTTTTTTCTTTTCATTCTTTCAAGATTTTCTTTTCACTTTTGGTTTTCTGCAGTTTGACTTTGATATGTCTTCAAGTAGTTTTTTTTTTTTCAGTTTTTGTCAGCTTGGTGTTCTGGTTCATGTGACTTTGCATACAAATATTAGAATAAACTTTTCTATATCTACAAAACTCTCGGTGGGATTTTGATAAACGTGTTAGATAAGTTAGTCAATAAGAGGAAATTTGACTGCTTTACTATATTTAGTCTTCTAATCTATCAATACACTTGTTTGTTCATTAATTTAGGTCTTTCAGGTCTTTTATTGATTTCATCAGAATTTCATAATTTTCTACATAGAGATACTATACACTGCATGCCTCACTGTTAAGTTTTTACCTAAGTATCTTATTTTCATTCACTTAATGAATGATATTGTGTTTTTAATATTTACTTCTACACATTCATTATTAGTACTTAATTTTTTTTTTTTTTAGACAGAGTCTTGCTCTGTTCCCCAGGCTGGAGTGCAGTGGCACAAACATGGTTCATTGCAGCCTCAACCTCCCAGAGCTAAGTGATCCTGCAGCCTTAGCCTCCTGAAAAGGTAGGACAATGGACATGTGCCACTATGTCCAGCTAATTTATTTTAGTTTATCTTACTTTTTGTAGAGATGGGGTCTCCCTATGTTGATCAGGCTGTTCTCGAACTCCTAGGCTTAAGTGATCCTTCTGCCTTGGATTTCCAAAGTACTGGGATTACAGGCATGAGCCACCACACCTGGCCTAGAAATGTAATTTCTATTTTGATGAGTATCCTGTGTCCCGCAGTATTACTGACCTCACTAATTAGTTATAGCAGGTGTTTTGTAGACTACTTGGAATTTTCCACATAGACAATTATGACATTTGGAAATAGGGACAGTTTAATTTCCTTCTTTTCTGAAAGCATGACTTAAATTCTTTTGTACTTTATTGCACTGGCTAGAACTTTTAGTAACATGAATTATGAGTGGTGAGAGCAGACACCTTTCCTTTTTCCCAATCATGAAGGGCAAATATTTACTCTTTAACTGTAAAATATGTGGTTAGCTGTAGACATTTTACAGATTCTCTTCATTAAGTTAAGGAATTTCTCTGTTATTCCTACTTTGCTGAGCATTTTATCATGTATGAGTGCTCCATTTTGTCAAATTATTTTTCTGTGTTATTTGATATGAATATATATTTTTCTTCTTTAGCTTGTTGATATAGTGAATTACATTGGTTAATTTTGAAATATTGAATGACAATTTTATGCTTGAAATAAATCTTGCTCATGATGTATAATTCTTTAAATACATAGTTTGCTTTAATTTGTTAATATTTTGTTAATAATTTTTTGTCTAACTTCATGACAGATATTTATATGTAGTTTTATTTTTTAAAATGTGTACTCTCTTTGACTGATTTTAGTATTATAGCAACACTGGCTTCACAAAATCAATTTAGAAGTGTTGTCACCTTTTGTATTTTCTGGAAGAGGTTGTATAAAATTGGTCTTAATTCTTCTTCATATTTTTGGGCAAATTATTGAAAACAACTGGGGATGAAGATTTCTTTGGGAGAGGCATATAAATTATAAATTCAATCTATTTAATGGTTACTGAAATATTCAGGATGTCGATTTTGTCTTGTTTCAATTTGAGTAGTTTGTGGCTATTAAAAAATGGTCCATTTCTTCTAAGGTGTTGTATATATGAGCTAAAATTATACATTGTTTTATTCTGTTTCTATTTTAATGGTTGAAAGACCTATATTCATATTTCTTGTTTCATTCCTGATATTGGTAATTTTTGTCTTTTTTTTTTTTTGGTCAAACTTGGTAGATGTTTGTTAATTTTGATTTTTTTGAAGACCCAAATATTTGTTACTTTATATTTTGGTATTGTTATCCTATTTTAAATTTTATTGACTTACACTGTTACATTTATTATATTCTTCCTTCTACTTGTTGTGAGTTTATTTTGCTCTTCTTTTTCTAGTTCTTAAAGTCAAAACTTAGACTATTGGCTTTATTCATGTCTTCTTTTAAAATATTAAATTTTGATACAATAAATTAATTCTCCTCTCAGTGTTACCTTACTTCTATCCTACAAATTTAATATTTTTTGTGTGGGATGATGGATTTTTAAAAATTCCATTCAGTTCAATGTATTTTTAAATTTCCTTTGAGACTTTCTCTTTTACCCATGTACTATTGGAATTAATTGTTGCATTTCTAAGTTTTAAAATACTTTTCTTCTGTTATCTTTCAATTATTGGTTTCTACTTTGATTTCATTTGGTTCATGGAACATAATCTGTATGATTACAAGTCTTCTAAATTTGCCAAAGTTTGTTTTTTGGTCCAGATATGGGTTTTCTTGAATATTCCATAAGTTCTTGCAAAACAGATATGTTGCTGTTGTTGTGTGGAGGTCCTATTGAGTGATTATATTGCTTGGATCTTCTGTATGATTCGTAATTTTCTACATAAGTACTTTTATCAATTGCTGAGATGAGGGTCGTCATGTTTGCAACAATAGTTGCAGTTGCCTCTGTTTTTCATTTCAGCTCTATCAGTTTATTCTGCACATATTTTGAAGCTCTATGGTTTGGTGCATATACATTTAGAATAATTATGTTTTCCTCTTAGATTGATCGTCCTATCATTGTGCAATGTCCCTTTTTGTTCATAGTAATTTTCTTTGCTGTGAAATATATTTTATCTCATACTAATATATATACTTATTTTGTAAATAATGCTTGCCTGATACAAATTTTTCAACACTTTAATTCTTAACTTTTTCATATTTTTATATATGATGTGAGTTTGTTTTAGACAGCATAGAATGGAATCATATTTTTTTATCCACTCTACCAGTCTTTTATTTTTATATTTTTAGTAATTTAACTTTTATTTTAGATTTAGGGGATACATGTGAAAATTTAATATGTGAGTATATTGTATGATGCTGAGGTTTGGGGTATGAATGATTCCATCACTGAGGTAGTGAGCATAGTGCCCAATTGGTACTTTTTAAGCTCTTCTCCCCTCCTCCTCTTTCCCATCCCTCATAGTCCGCAGTGCCTATTGTTCCCATCATGTCCATGTGTACCCAATGATTAGCGTCCATTTACAAGTGAGAACATACAGTATTTAGTTTTCTGTTTTTGTATTACTTTGTTTAGCATAATGGCCTCCAGCTGCATCCATGTTGCTGCCAAGAATATGATTTTTTTCTTTTTTATGGCTGCATAATATTCCATTATGTCTATGTACCGTATTTTCTTTATTCAGTTCACCCTTGTTGGGCACCTAGGTTGATTCTATGTGATTGCTATTGTAAATAGTGCTGTAATAAACCTATGGGTGTATGTGTCTTTTTGGTGGAATGATTTATTTTCCTCTGGGTATATACTCAGTAATGGGATTGCTGGGTTGAATGATGGTTCTAATTTAAGTTCTTTGAGAAATCTTCAAATTGCTTTCACAGTAGCTGAAGTAATTTACATTTCCATCAACAGTGCATACATGTTTCTTTTCTCTGCAGCCTTGTAAGCATTCATTATTTTTGATTTTTTAATAATAGTCATTCTGACTGGTGTCAGATGGTATCCCATCATGATTTTGATTTACATTTCCCTGATTATTAGTGATGTAGAAATTTTTTTATGATTGTTGGCTGCTTGTATGTCTTCTTTTGAGAAGTATCTGCTCTCATCTTTTGTCCACTTTTTAATGGAGTTATTTGTTTTTTGTTTGTTGCAATGTTTGAATTCCTTATAGATTATGGATATTCAACCTTTTTAGATGTACGGTGTGCAAATATTTTCTTCCATTCCATAGGTTATTTGTTTACTCTTGTTTCTTTTGCTGTGCAGAAGATCTTTAATTAGGTCCCACTTGTCAATTTTTGTTTTTGTTGCCATTGCTTTCGAGGACATAGTCATATATTCTAGTCCAGGGCTGATATCCAGAATGATGTTTCCTCAGTTTTCTTCTAAGATTCTTATAGTTTGAGGTCTTATATGTAAGTCTTTAATCTGTCTTGAGTTAATTTTGTGGATGGTGAAATATAGAGCTCCAGTTTCATTCTTCTACATATGGCTAGCCAGCACTCCCAGCACCATTATTGAATAGCGAGTTTTTGCCCCATTGCTTCTCTCAATTTTGTCAAAGATCAGATGTCTGTCCGTGTGAAGCTTTAGTTTTAGGTTCTCCATTCTGTTCCACTGGTCTATGTGTCTGTCTTTGTATGCTAGTGCCACGATGTTTCAGTTACTTTAGCCTATAGTGTAGATTGAAGTTGGGTAATGTGATGACTCTGTGACCTTTAATTCAAGAAAGAAAACAGGAATCCACTTAAACTGTGAAGGACACACTTGATCCTGGAAGAGGAGGTTATAGGCAATCAGCCCCTGTGAGGACATCTGGCTGATAAAAGTGAATGAAGTTTTAGTATGTGAGAGGGACAGAAAGTCTTCCTCTGTGACTTAACTTTTCACTGGGGATCTAAGAAACCCAGGCCAAGGGAGAGCACTTTGTTTCTCCCAAGCTAACCTGAGGAGAGGTTTGGAGATGCTAAGAGGAAAAGATACCAAGAAAGGCTTAGGCATTTCCACAGACTTGGGAGCAAGAGCAGGATGCTATTTTTACTCCAGGCAGTCTTCTTTTTAATTGGTATATTTAGACCAATTATATTTAAAATAATATTGGATAAGGTAATATTTAACATAATGTCGTTATGTTAGAGCTTAAGCTTGCCATTTTATTATTTGTTTTCCAATCTTATATTCCTCTGGTTTCCTTTTATTGTTTTTTTATGGGTTACTTTAACATTTTTAAGGATTCCATCTCGATTTCTAGGGTTTTTTTCTAGTGCACTACTTAACATTTTTTTATAATTGCTATGGGTATTAAAACATAAATTTGTGACATTAAAGTCTACTGGTATTAACATTTTACCACTTTGAGTGAAGTGTTGTAAGCACTTCCATTTATATTCCTATACCCTCTTAACTTTTAAATATTATTATATTCGGTATCACATAATGTTATAATTTTTGTTTTAATTACAAAATATCACTTAAAATTATGAGGCTAATCTGTTGTATTTACTTATATTTCTGATTTTATTTTTAAAAAAACTTTTCCCTGATGTTCTAAGATTACTTCTTTGATAATTTTCTATTTTGATAGCTTTCTTTGTCCACTCTTTAATGGTAGGCCTGCTAATGAAAAATTTTAAAGACTTCCTTTATTTGAGAATTCTGTTTTCCTTACCTTCTTGAGGGACAGTTTTGACACATAAAATTCACAGTTGAATTACTGTTAGAACTGGAAAAATGTTGTGCTACTTCTTTCTAGCCTTCATGGTTTCAGATGAGAATCTGATGCCTTTTGAGTTAGTGTTTCCCTTTAGGTAATGTGTCACTCTTCTCCTGCAGCTTTCAAGGTGCTTTTGAATTTATTTTTCAAGTGTAATTATTACATGTCTTCATGTGCAATTACATGGGTTTGTTTCATTTGGTGTTCACCCAGCCCCTTAAATTTGTAGATTTATATCTTTTGCCATTATAGGGAATTATTCAGTCATTACAAATGCTAGAGACTGGTCCGATGGTAGTGGGTTATCAGAACTTATTAACATTAGTGTCACTAAAATTGGTATACAACCCCCCACTGCTAAATTTGACTGGCTTAAAACAACAACAACAACAACAAAAAAAAACAAGTGCTAGAGTTACTCAATTACCAACATTAAACCCTAGGATAGGAGATGCAGCAAAGCAGGACTCCTTCCTCCATGGAATGTGCTGATTTCAGATGAGGCGGCAGCCAATGTAGAAAACACTGGAATTTTTCCTTGAAACTGGACTGTGATGAGAGGTGCTTGCCTTGAGCATAAGCTACTGTTTTTTTCTTTTCTTTTTTCTTTCGAGACGGAATTTCGCTCTTTTTGTCCAGGCTAGAGTTCAATGGCGTGATCTTGGCTCCCTGAAATCTCTGCCTCCTGGGTTCAAGCGATTCTCCTGCCTCAGCCTCCCGAGTAGCTGGGATTACAGGCATGGGCCCCCATGCCCCGCTAATTTTTGTATTTTCAGTAGAGACAAGGTTTCACCATGTTGGTCAGGCTGGTATTGAACTCCCGACTTTAGGTGACCCACCTTCCTCAGCCTCCCAAAGTACTGGGATTGCAGGCATGAGTCACCGTGCCTGGCCAGCTACTGTCTTTTCTTTGACCCCTCCTTTTGGTTTTTAAAGATAAAGCAGGAAATAATCTTCACTGAAGATACTTGATATAAATTCTCCAAAACCCAAAAACACATGCTTCCACTTAATTGATAAAAATTTATTGCAGTTTGGCACCTGGTTCTAGTTCAGCTGGTGGAGGAGCTGATTGATGCATTCACCTCTATAGCCAGGTGTGCCCATCTCCTTGAGAAAGCCCACTCTATTTTTGGTAGCATGACAGGCCACTGAGAGGTGGAAATGGCATAAGAACCATGAGATCTCCTGGAAATACTTCCCTGGGAAGGCAATTTCATGAATGAGGTCTCCCAAGCAAATGACACCAAACTTACCCAGGTGCTCCTCAATCATGGTGTTGTCTGTCAGAGGGATGGTCTCATTCTTGACCCTGGCTTGTCCATGTTTCAAAATGAGTTCCCAGACAAACTTCAGATTTGGAAATCCCCAGGTCACATAAAGTTTCACTATATGCAGCATTTTTAGGTTCTTGGGGGTGACTTTTACAAAGAAACCACTAAAAATTTTCCTTAGGTGAAGTCTTGCAATGGTTCTCCGCATCAGTAAACTCATGCCATCAATCCTTTTAGTGCATACAACAAAGGCCAAGGAGTGTTTATCTGGCAATTCCAAGGCGTGAGGCTTCAATTTTAGTCGTCTGACACACCTTGTCACGTGTCTGCCACCAGGAATCATGTAGGAATGATTCCAATCGCTTAAACTTGGGCCCTTTTCCTTTCCTCTGCTCCTTCTTTGCCCAAAGTGCCTGCTTTGCCTGAGTGGCTTTGAAGGCTTGATAAGCCTTCCTCTTTTTCAGGAGATTTTCTGAAACCAAAGGTATTTTTCTTTGCTCTTGCTCTGCCATTTTTCCAGGGTAGCCCATTATTTCTTTACATATAATTTGAGCCATATTCTCTTTCTCCTTCCCTTTCAGAATTCTGGTAATATAAATCTTTTAACTATTTCTATTATCCCACAGATCCCCAAAGCTTGATTCTTTATATTTTGTGCATATTTTTATTAATTCATCCTAGTTAAATTCTACTAAGCTATCCTCAAGTTCACTGATTCTGTCATCTTTTATATTTATTCTACTACTGAGCCCATTACCTGAGTTTTCTACATTTCATTTTTCTATTCTAAAATTTTTATTTGTCTTTTAAGTTAATAATTATACTTTATTGTATAGCATTAGGCTGTTTTTTGACTTGAAGCACATATTAGTCAGAGTTGTCCAGAGAAATAGAACCAATAGAAAAAATATATATATTCTATAGAATGGAATAGAATATATCCTATTCTAAAACTCACTCTCTCTCTCTCTCTCTCTCTCCCTCTCTGCCCCTCTTCTAGTTCTGCTTCTTTGATAGAACACTGACACAGATTTAAGTACTCAGAGTGATCCTGGAGGAACAGAATCTTAAAGATAAATTATCTGAATTGGTTCTGGGTTTTCTGAAATAGATTCTATTTTCAGTGGTAAAGAGCTCTCTCTCTCTCTCTCTACACACACACACACACACACACACACACACACACACACACACACACACACACACTCATGCAATTATGGTGGCTGAGAAATCCCAAGACGTGCAATGAGCAAGATGGAGAGCAGGAGAACTGTAGTTCCAATCTGAGTCTGAAGGTCTGAGAATAATGAAAGCCAATGCTATAAGTTCTAGTTCAAATGCGAGGAGGCATAAGACTTAATATGAGTCAATATTTTAGTTTGAATCCAAAGGTCATACAAGATCAATGTCCCAGGTCAAAGACATCAGACACTAGGAGTTCCCTCTTGTTTCTGTGTTGGGGGGCTGGGGAGTCAGGCTTTCTGTTTTATTTGGGTCTTCAGTTTTCTAAATGAAGGCCGCATACGTTAGAGAAGGTGATTCAATTTACTCAGTACATTTATTCAAATGTTAATCTCATCCTAAAACACCCTCACAAAACACCCAGAATATCTTTGAGAAAATTTCTGGGTACCATGTGGCATAGTCGAGCTGACACATAAACCTAGCCACCACACAGTAAAATTCACATAACATAGAATTCACCATTTTAACTATTTTAATATGTACAATTTAGTGGCTTTTGGTGAATTCACTATGTTGTGCAACTATCACCACTATTCAATTCTGGAACATTTTTATTACTCTCTTTATGCCAGTACCACACTATGTTGATAACTGTAGCTTTGTACTAAGTTTTGAAATAAGGATGTGAGTCTTCCAAGTTTTTGTTCTTTTAAAAGATTGTTTTGGTTATTCAGGTTCTTTTGCAATTTAATATGAATTTGAGAATCAGGTTTCCATTTTGAAACACACACACACACACACACAAACACACACACAGAGCTGTTGGAATTTTATTATGGATTGCTTTGAATCTGTAGGTAAATTTGCATAGTATTGACATCTTAACAACATTAAATATTTCAATCCATAAATACAAGATGTTTTTCCATTTATTGATGTTTTCTAAAATTTATTTCAGCACTGTTTTGTAGCTTTCATTGTACAAGTCTTGTACATCTTTGGTCCTAATCCTAAGAATTAGCCCTTAAAAGCAAAACTGATGTTTCCCTGAGAAAAAGGACATTTCCCACTGTGGACTGCAGTATCACCTTCTGCCTGAGATGTTCTAGCCTCCAACTGCCTTACAGATTTCATGCTTTCCTAGCCAGTCACCACAATCACATAAGCCAAGTGCTTGCAATAAATTAATTTCTTTCTATCTACCTATCTATCTATCTCCCTTATTGTTCTGCTTCTTTGATAGAACACTGACACAGATTTAAGTATTCAGAGTGATCTTGGAGCAGGAGAATCTTAAAGATAAACTGTCTCATTTGGTTCTGGGTTTTCTGAAATAGATTCTATTTTCAGTGGTAAAGAGGTCTCTATGGACCAGTAATTTGACAAATAACTGTGCCCCCTTTGGGGGATCAATATTTATTGATATGTCCAAACTGCTACCAACAAAGCAGTCTACCAGCAAAAAATAGATTTGGGTGTGCTGGGATGACTACTAATAAAAAGTTATCTTTCAAGCCCTTCTGTAAAATATGAAGAAAATTGTCAGCATTCTGTGTAAAACTGTATTGTTAAGTGTATGTGTGCAATAAAAAAAAGTGTGGGAGCCAGGCTTTGGGTTTCAGCTTTTGTCAAGAGCTGACTTTTGCAAACTACCAAGTTCCTTCCACCTTAATCAACCAAGCTTCTCTAAACCATGTGACACTCAGGGTGCATGCATCTCAGTGGTTTCTCTTCCTGCTTCTGCTGGGGACTGGGGCCTATAGAAGAAGAGTTAGTGAGGTCTTGCTGCACCACTCTGCTCCACTTAAGGTCAGAGGAAGCACAAAGCTATAGTTCCCAGGTCCAAGGCTGATGCTCAAGGGGAAAAACAGCAGATTAACCAGCTTGGAGCAGCTGGATGTGCATTCTTCCAAGCTGCCACTCTGAAGAGTCTTTTTTTTTTTTTAGTTGTACCTTGAAGATAGTCCTCTTGGTGTAGGGGAGGACTATGATGGGGAGAAATTACATCCAGAGGTGCCTTTGGGTACTGTGGGGCAGGGGCACTGAAAGTACAGAAAGGCATTGTCCCTTCTATACTTGTTGCTCAGTCACCCCCTCAAATGCTAACAAAGCCACTCCCTAAACATCTGTCCAGTGGCTCACTTCAGTCTCTGTATTCCCAGACCTCAGGCCCCCACCTCAGAATGGTGGAGAATGACCACTGATAAGGCTTACAAAGTAGTCCTTTTCCTCTATACTCTAATCATTTTAGAGATATATCACCAATCCACCCCCACCCAATGTGGCCACCAAGCCTGGACACTGCAAAGGCAACTGGTGAAATTCCTCCTTCCACACAGTCAAATTGGCTTCCTTTCACCTCTACAGGAATGGTGGAAGAAAGCACTCAAGGTTGAGAAAACAAGTAGAAGATTAGGTGTTGTGATGGCAAAAGGAATCTTCTTGTGCCCCCAACTCCAGCCCAAAATTATGAGTCTTGGACCTAGCCAAGCCAATCTGTGGGAGGTTGGCAATTGCAGCTGCAAAGCAACATGGGTTTTTTTGTTGTTGTTGTTGTTGTTGTTATTGTTGCAGTTAGCGAACACATTTTACATGTAAATATTTTTTTGAAAATTATTTTTGAGATCCAGGAAAACACAAGAACAGGACAAGTAGCCTAAAATGAGGGCTTGGTTCATAGCAGGGAGAACATTTTAGTAGATCTCACCTGGTTTCTTGAGGCAAGGATTGAAGCTGGTTTGCACACATCATATTGGTAGAAAACAACCACAATGAGTTTTTGTATCCCTTGGTCTTGGGTAGAAATAGTCCTTTTTCTTCTCCTTTTCACCCCCCCAAAAAGAAAAAAAAACCAAAAATATTGTCCACTGATAAATGAATTAACAAAGAATCATAGTATACATGTGTACATACCTGTGTATATATATGTATTTCATTACATGTAATTAAATGTTATTCACTCTTAAAATGGAAAAAAAATACTGACATTTACAACAACATGGATGAACCTAGAGGACATTATGTGAAGTGAAATAACCCAGAAACAGAAAGAAAAATACTGTATAATTTTACTTACGTGTGGAATTTTAAAGTCTAATTCATAGATTTAGAGAGAAGAATGGTGGTTATTCAGGGGTGGCTTAGAGAATGGGGAGGTAAAAGGGTACGAAGTTTGTTAGATAGGAAAAACTGTGTGTGTGCATGTGTGTGCACATGAACATGTGTATGAGTCTATAACTAGACTCAGGACCCAGCAGGCCCCAAAAGGTGAGCTATAAGTGTGACCCAAGAGGAAGTCTGTTACATACCAAGAGATTTCCATGCTTTTTCTAATTTATACAGACAAAAATCTGGGTTATATGTTTAGAAATGGATATTAGGGTGTAGGATAAAGGTGGAAGAAACATAGAGTTGGATCAGACTGAAATTGTTGACAAGGGTCTACTAAGCAGAGATTCTGGATTCCCTGTTTAACCTGGGAGATTAGAAAGAGTTCTGTCAGTTTGGATGGTTAACCAACTGAAATATGAACCAAAAGATTGCCTAATATGAATGAAGTAGAAATGACAGAACTACCTTGGTAGAGATTGGAATGTTAGAGGGAATTTATCATGTAAGATTTCTATATTCAAGGAGGGTCCAAAGAACACACTTTTCTCAATGATAATGAGAAATAAATTTGTGAGGGGATCCCCATCATCCTTGGGTCCCATGGTCACTTTTCTCTGTAGGTAAAAACTACAGTGGAAACTACTGTCACCAATTGAAAACCCTAAATGCAATGAGGATAAATTGGATCCTAGAAGGACAAGGGCCAAGAGGCAGAACTTAATTGACAAGACAATGTAAATATGGTTTCCATAATGGACAGCAGTCAAGTCTGTAATGAGACAGTCTTTCTTGCAAAGACATATGGCATTGGCTAGTTAATTGTTCATAGTAAAGTAGATGAATAGTCTACTAAATTATTACTTTGTGTAAGTGGAAGAGTTCTAAGTCTATTGAGCAGATGGCTAACTTGAATTCTAAAACAGTTACAACTCCTTAATCAATTCACATATTTGAGACAGTTTACAGACCCAGACTCGTTGAATAAAGAAGAGACCTGGACTCCTTAATGAGAATAAGGGACCCAGCTACACTGCCACAAATGTACACTCTTAATCATTCTCCAAGCTTTCCCCAAAGGCTCTTGTGATTTCTTTTTTTTAAAATATGAGAACTATATTTATTGAATTTCTTTTTTAATTGCGTTTTAGGTTTCGGAGTACAGGTGAAGAACATGCAAGATTGTTGCATAGGTACACAAATGACAGTGTGATTTGCTGCCTTCCTCCCCAACAACTATATCTGGCATTTCTCCCCATGCTATCTCTCCCCAACTCCCCACCCTTCACAGTCCCTCCCCTATTTCCCCATGACAGACCCCAGTGTGTGATGCTCCCCTCCCTATGTCCATGTGTTCTCATTATTCAACACCCACCTATGAGTGAGAATATGTGGTGTTTGATATTCTGTTCTTGTGTCAGTTTGCTGAGAATGATGGTTTCCAGGTTCATCCATGGTCTTACAAAGGACAAGAACTCGTCGTTCTTTATGGCTGCATAGTATTCCATGGTGTATATGTGCCACACTTTCCCTGTCCAGTCTATCATCGATGGGCATATGGGTTGGTTCCAGTCTTTGCTATTGTAAACTGTGCTGCAATAAACATTCATGTGCATGTATCCCTATAGTAGAATGATTTAGAATCCTTTGGATAGATACCCAGTAATGGGATTGCTGGGTCAAATAGAATTTCTATTTCTAGATCCTTGAGGAATCGCCACACTGTCTTCCACAATGGTTGAACTAATTTACACTCCCACCAACAGTGTAAATGTGTTCCTATTTCTCCACATTCTCTCCAGCATCTGTTGTCTCCAGATGTTTTATTGATCACCATTCTAAGTGGCATGAGATGGTATCTCAATGTAGTTTTGATTTACATTTCTCTAATGACCAGTGATGATGAGCATTTTTTCATATGTTTGTTGGCCTCATATATGTCTTCTTTTGTAAAGTGTCTGTTCATATCCATCACCCACTTTTGAATGGGCTTGTTTGTTTTTTTCTTGTAAATCTGTTTCAGTTCTTTGTAGATTCTGGATATCAGCCCTTTGTCAGATGGGTAGACTGCAAAATTTTTTTCCCATTCTGTTGGTTGCTAATTCACTATAACGGCTGTTTCTTTTGCTGTGCAGAGGCTGTGGAGTTTGATTAGGTCCCATTTGTCTATTTTGGCTTTTGTTGTCAATACTTTTGGTGTTTTGGTCATGAAGTCCTTGCCTACGCCTATGTCCTGAATGGTTTTGCCTAGATTTTCTTCTAGGGTTTTTATGGTGTTAGGTCTTATGTTTAAGTCTTTGATTCATCTGGAGTTAATTTTAGTGTAAGGTGTCAGGAAGGGGTCCAGTTTCTGCTTTCTGCACATGGCTAGCCAGTTTTCCCAACACGATTTATTAAACAGGGAATCCTTTCCCCATTGCTTGTTTTTGTCAGGTTTGTCAAAGAT